>CAJVRM010000100.1:31720-126663 GCA_911693285.1 Hymenoscyphus albidus | reverse complement strand
ATCCTCCGGGGCCCCCACAACCCCCAGCTCCAATCGTACCCCCACAACTCCCCGCCGCACAGTTCCCCGTCATACCAGCTCCAACAGGCATCACACACGGATCACCCGTATAATACGTTCCCCCGTAATACGGAACCGCCATGTAGGGTCCATACATCATGTAGGGGTATCCCCATTGAGCCATGTAATACTGGTCTTTGGGTGGGAGATCACGGCCTTTGGCCTTGGCGCGTTTGCGTGCCTTCTCGTAGGCGTCGTCGAGTATCTTTTGGCGGCGGGTGCGCAAACGGTCAGTGACTGCGGATCGGGTGGTTGAGTCGGAGATTTTGACGGCGTTGTGGGTGGAGATGTGGGCGGAGTTTGAGGGGGGGCAGAGTTTGGCTGCGCCTGATGTGATGTTAGCATTTTGTTTGATGGTGGAAATTAGAAAGTAGAAGGCTTACCGGAGTCGTGGAAGTTGTTGGCGATCTTTTCGTGCTTGGAGGTACCGAAAATTTTGGGATGGTTGGCTGTGTGTTTGCAGCGGATGGCTTCACAGTACCAGCATGTGCATTCGGAATAGACCTCTTGATATAACTTTTCATACGCCTGACTCGTGAACTCGAAGCCTTTCCTATAGGTCGGTTAGTAACTGTCAAGTCTTGTTGAAATGATGAAGGATAAGATGTGGCAGAGGTTTTTGTAACAGACTCTTGGGGGGGATCAATGGAAGTGATTACTTACTCAAGAGCATCCTCGCTAATCTTGTCATCATGATCAATAAATTTGTCACATTCCTTCACCGTAGAATCATAGTATGACTTGGGAGACAGTTGATGGGTATGCCATCCCAGGTCAACATCAAGTGTTGGGACTACCGTATGAAGCGGGTTCTTGGCCATGATGTGGATAAATCGTGAGTACTTGAGAACCAATCGTTCCATAGTCTGAGTGGCAGCTGGGCTATGAAGCCAATCAAGACCATGCATCTTCTCCACGAAAACACTCTGTCGGATCACTGCGCCACCAAGTTCGAGAGCAAAGATTGATCTATTTTCCCAGTATCGAGACATCATTCTATGATATGTTAGCATCGGCTCGGCTGTAATTGAGTAGGAGGAGCACTGGGCTGTAGCACGGAATAATCGACATACCTTCGAATTGAAATCTTCTCCTCTCTCCTGAGAGTTCCATAGCCTCGACGTGATAAGCCATTGATAGTTCTAATATTATCCTTGGTGGAGATGGCCCTTTCAACGATTTCCTTGATTTGATCCATGTTTGGTTGAGGGTTTTCAGGACCAATGAGCGATAAGACCTGTGATCTGAGTATTTTCTGAACCATTCGATTAGGGAAGGTGGGTGGCCAATCCTTCAAATCATCAATATCGGGTGCATCGGGACTGCCTGACACTGGGGACAAGATGGTACCTCCAAGCGGCCAGTCTCTGAGAATAAGATTCTCCGTCTCCCTCTTAAACTTGGCGGCTCGCAAAAGATCATGATTGACTTCGCAACCACATTTGTTACAGACGTAGGAAAGGTCTTTATCTGCATAACCGGTAGCAAACAGATCATCGGTCTCCTGTTTCGATGGCTTCTCACTCATCCCAAAAGTGGTCCATGGAATCTCCAATTTGTTGGAACAAATGGGACAGTTGATTTGCTTTGTCATGGAATCTTGAGCATTATCCCAATTATGACCAGTCGTGGCAATGAAAGACACCTGGGCTTGTTCCGGGACGAGGTAGTTGAAGTTGACATCGATTACCGCATTGACAGCAGCCCAGGGCATACCCGTGGCCCAGACTTTGTTCAAACCAAATCGAATGCAATCTTCGAGATAGTTTCGAGGATTCAACATGAAAGAATGCCAAACCATGAGGACGTCTATAGTCATTAGTACATGGCATCGAACGCTTCAAGAAATTAACATACCAATCGGAGGCAACATCTCTCTGGTCCACATGATGGTGTTCATTTCCGTGACAGCAAACCCCGCAAACATCGGGTTGGTCTGTACCATATTCTTACACTCCAACCTCTCAGAGTTATCCAGCGAACACAAAAACTTCATCCACCAATCTTCGAATCTCTCCACCGCGCGAGCGATATAGATAGACCATCTCTTCTCTCTAATCTTGCCCAATGTATCCTCCCTATTCTCAGCCAACTCAGCTCTCGCATCCCAGATACCAAACAGCCCATCTGTGTACCCAACATCTTCTTTCAAAGCATGGAAGCAGTGAAGGAGTTTGAGATGTGCAAGACATGTTTCTGTCGTGGGAGCGATGGCTTCGCTTGGGATATCGAGATTTGCAAAGGCGGAGCAGAGCTCTTCTTGGGTAGGTCCGTTCGTGATGGGGTCTTGGGCTGCATAGGATGGTGGTGCTTCTTTGGAACTGGTTGGTTCTGTGGACTTTGGGGGAGTAGGTGGGTGATTGGCGTGGACTTGGCTCACCTTCTCAGCATCTTTCTGCTCCTTGCGAGAAGATATGATGCTCTTGAGGCCCGGCATTTTGCACTGATGTTGCGGGAATCCCGCTATCTGCTTTGGAATGAGGTTGTGTGTGGTTGTGGCACAGGTTTGTTTGCTTGCTTGAGTCAAGACTTGGAAATGAGTTCTTCATAAAGTTTTTGTGACTCTAATACCCATAGGTTGTATGAAGAGAATGAATGTAATCAGGCTGTACCATGGGCCACAGCTTCCCTATATATCAGCAGATGCTCAGCCCTTGTGCCTCCAATCCATTGTCGTTGTTGGTCGTTCCTTCTCACTGCGTACGCTCCTTCACGTGATTGGATAATATGACTGTGGCTGAAGCAATTGGATGAGCCCTGCGAAGGATTCACGCTAGAAGCTAAATGGAAGGAAAATGGAAGCACAAACCCTTGTAGGCAACAAAGTTCCAAGAAAGATTACTGGTTCATTGGCATCAACTAACGTCGTGTGCAGGCCAACTCAGCCCCGTGGGGTACAAAGCGAAAGCTTATTCCAAACTCCACATTGGGTATTTCCCACCATTTTATTTGCTACTCCAGCTTACGAAAATCTCACCCCATTTTTAAAGGCGGAAGCCGGGAAGATTTGAGGCGGACATTACCCTTTCTAGATCTTGGTTCTACTGCAGCAGAACGGCGTAAAGTTCATCGCCTCATTCAGACAGGGAACCAGCCAATAGCATAAAAACCCTCTAACTTGCTCACTTCTGCTCACTTCTGCATTAGTGTAATGTGCGACTCCACACGAAAACGCACACGAGGAGTATCAGATATCATACTTGAAAAGTATGTGAGGCGTTTTTGATAGAGTGATGCCTAGAGTTTAAGATTGCACAAGATTTCCCAATGAGGCTCTCTGGCGAGCTTGCCGCTGCGAATCGAACACCTCTACACCCCTCTTCTAATGTGATACGCTTCATAGGTGCCGCTTATTTCTTATTGCCCTTGGCATCAGGATTTCGTATCCGACTGCTTGTAGGACCAATTACATGTCTTCTTCACAATCTGCTATTTAAGTAAAACTTTGATGGTTCAGATCCTCATCTAATTGTCGGAGAGAATCGGTCAAGGGCTTGATATTGAGATTTCGTTTTTTGGTAAGAATGGGAATTTCCCTCTAAAAGTCAAGTTAGGTGCTAGCACCTATTCAACTCAACTTGCCAAGTACTCAACTTGAGTTGAGTACTACTCGAGTAGTACATCGGGCCGAGCGTCGGGCCCCCGACCTAACTGCAGGCGGCATAAGCGACGAACAACGGAGTAGTCGGACCGGCCACCCGACACGCGGCCCGATGTACTACTCAAGTAATTAAATCCACTACCCAACTCAACTCAACTTAGAGTAACCCTAAGTAGTCCTCAAGTTATTGACTACTTTCTTACAACTCTGAATCCGACCTTCGTAAGGATATAGGTATTTAAAGCTGAAGAGCACCTCTCGCCTGTACTACACTTTAGGGTTGCAGTATGGGAGTAATCTTACTACAGTTTTGAATTTAGATTCTCCCAAGAACGTGTCTCAGAAAAGCCATACCGAACCTAACTTTCCTCGCCTTGGTGATAGCCATCACTACAACCTCAGCAGCTAAAAGTCCACTTGCGAACGCTAAGATCTAACATGGTGCAATCACGAATTACAAGTTTCTTCCCTATAATCTTTCTATCCGATTCGAAAATGGTGTTTGACAAATCGCCAATGAAAGCTGGAGATATTTAATTTCTACTGGAGAATCTAGTATCAGTATTGTGCAACGTATCATAGTTTCACGGATGACTATAGGAATTATAAGCTTACCTCCATCCCTAAAACTTCACTTTGCAATACTTTCTTGAGTCTTATCATATTATCACTAAATCTAATCACGAAAGTAGACCGCCGTGGGCCATCCCAGGATAAGAAATATACCCAAGTACTCGTTAAATGAAATAAATACAGAGTGTTAGATCTGTCCTTCGATAATCTGTGATAATGTAGCTTGTTATGAGTAAGGAACGGATTCGAAGGTAAGATTACTTCTTGTACTAAACCTGGAGAGGAAGCTGTTGGTGACGAGTGAGTTTTCAGTTTCATCCAAACGATGATCGTGGTCCTCACTCCAGAAAATCTTGGAGAACACTAAGGGGGAGTTTGCCCCTTCCAAATTTTCTTTCAAAGGACGTTTGGCAGTCCGAGGCCGATTGGCCTAGTCAGTCTCATAGGAGACATTCCGGGGGACAGCATGGAAGCTATTCGCAGATCCGATGACTGAAGCCAGAATGAAGCTGCCTTGGATGCTGATACACTTCACCTCAACCTTAGAGGTGAGGTGATGACTGCAACGAAGTGAGTTCGCAAGCCCAAACGTTGCCGCTTTGCATGATCTACTTTCCCGCGCTGGAGCCTTGTTGTTGATTGGTGGTGGTCGTTGGATTCACATCGACGCGTTTGCCCTCATTTCCCCCGCACTTAAGACATGGTCGTCGACTCCTCCAACTTACAATTTCAACTACAACATCAACACCACCACGCCGCTCCACCTCGAAACCAGATACCGAAATATCAACAATCCGAGACCTCAAGGTTGCAATCTTCATCATGGAAAAGGATAGGGTAGCTTGCGCACAGGGTGTAGATATCTTCTCCGTGGACAAGGAGACGACAGCATGTGCCCGGCGCCTCCAAATGGTAATTGATGGCGACAGTCCTTTGAAGACAATTTATGAGTCTGATTCCTTCGAGCGAAAGCTCATCAAGATGGTCCTGGCTTGTGCAGATTCACCATCGGACTTCGAGGCCAACTCCATTTTACCTGGACCAACATGCCAGTCAGTCGCGAAGGACTTCACAACTCTGGTCAAACGCGTCTCCGAGAACTTCAAGAAGGTTGCATACACTTGCCCAGACCGCCATGCTGAAGACATTCACCCTATCATCAAAGGGGAGATACTACCTAAAATTCGATCTGAGGCTCAAAGTTCTTTCAGTTCTGCACTCTGCGCCAAATATTGCCAAGAAATCGATGGATGGGACATCTGGGCGCCTTTGGTTAACAGAATTGTCCATGTTCTAGCTAATGGTTATGAGTTCCACGTGGCCCTTTCGGTCGAACACATCCCAAAGGAAAAGAAAGTTCCCCTGTACGATATCCCATTCATGTGGCCGAATTCAAAGGAGACAAACGTGGGAGAAAAGACGAGCATGGAAGAGTGGTACGCGAGGATGTTGCGGAAGGCAATCACCAAGTATAAGGTAGACGCACGATGGTGGGAGGCTCGCCAGAGTCGGCTTGAAGAAAATGAAGATTCGGCATCCGATATCGAAGGCCAAACACACCAGCATATTCAAAAATTGGTTGAGGATAAGGTCAAAGCCTCGCAAGAGCTGACTCTCCAAAAGGTACAAGATGCCATTAAAGCACAAGTCGCCGAAATGACGAAGGTCGTCAACGATGGTATCAAGGCAACCAACGAGCAAATTGATAGACATAACGCTCGTATCGAGTCCTCCAAGGCCGAAATACTTGACAATGTCGATGAGAGAATCAAGGCATCCCAATCTCCAACCTACAAGGTGTCGGATAAGATCGATTGCGAAGTCGACATTGACAAGTCTGGACTTATCAGTCATATCGACAAGACGATCCGAGAGGCAGTCATGCAGTCCATGTCAAGCAATTCGGAGTTTGGTGTCACCCGTCATGAAGTAGACAACAAGATTCATCAAAACATGCAGACAACCACTGCCAGCTTATTCAACATGGAATTGAGACTGCAACAAAAAATTTCTGCCATTGAAACTTCGATGAGCGAATCGAAATCACAGCTTGTTCGCCAGTGCAACGAGTTGCAAGACGAAGTCGAAAAGACGAAATTTAACCCGACCCCATCATTCCGGGCAACTGAGAAAACTTTCGAACAACCCACCAGAGACTTGCAGGCAGAAAGCTCAATCATCGAGGATCTCGAGAAGGTCACCAAAGCAAAGACCAATGTAATGAACGGACTGAAAGTACTTAGTGAAAAGTTGATGTCAGCAACCCCGGTTCCATCAATCCAAGTAGCTGAGCAGACTGTCACGGCCCATCTCAAGGAAAAAGAACAAGCAAAGAACGTAAATAATGCAGCTAAGAAGACTGACAATCTGGCTTTCCAAGTCGCATTCCCTGGCCAGGATACAGCGCCAACAGCAGCACAACTCTGGGAGGAAATCAAGCTGCTACGAGCTGAGATCAAGCATTTGAAAGACACACCACCATCTTCTGTCGCATCGGATCCCCATTCTGGTAATAATGGTGGTGCGGAAACTATGGAAAAGCAGGCTTTGGAAGACTGGTCTTTTCTAAAGCCCTCTGAGAAGAGTGTTGGAATCGCAGATGATGTGGCTACTAACGCAGCGGTTCATGGTTCTGACGGAGATTCAGAGTCGTTGCAAGATTTCCAAGCACGTTTGGTCCGGGGTGGGGCGTCTCCTTCCAGAGATAGACCATGGTGATATCGGGACACAGTACTGACGATGGACTGGTAGGATCCAAGGCTTGATGAAGGAGCGGGATCGTTACGGGTGTTGTCTCTTTCAAAATGAAGTCTTTTCCAGCAATGATCGCAACGGGGAAACGTTGTCGATGGATTTGTGACTGAAATTAGCAGAAGATAGATACAAATGGAAGTATCTATCAAGTTCAGTAATGGGCCTCAGCTTGAGGTTTGGTGATTGAGTACTTGTCTCAAACTCGCTTGGGTCTGCTGTTTTTGTTGTAGCGCATAACAAATTATGTTGACCAAACTGACCAGATAAGTTGCAGTGCAGAATAATAGTCTCAAATTTGAGAGCTCAGAGGATTGAAGTCAGGCCCTCGATATCCACACCGATCGGACTGATCGGATGCATGGATTGCGGCCCGAACCCTTTCAGAACACCCTGTTATTCGAGTACCGCAACTTTAAGCGCCGCGTTGGATTTATCAGATGAGCTTCAGACGAAATACTCATTCCTTCTCTCTGCCAGCAAACCTCTCCCCTTCTGCAAGCCATCGCACTCAAATGCTGGGTTCTACATGTACTTCGCCTCTGTGCTCCGGAATGCGCTGTTCGCTCTCGTGCCAGTTTCCTTCCTCCTCACCACCTACCTCTACTACTACCCCTTCTTCCATCTATGCGCCTTTCCCGCCCCAGATCCCCATGGGCCCTCAGCATACAAGAATACTGTGCGAAAACACAACCCCTTTGCGAAGCATGATCCCGAGGCGATAGCTCCCTTCCGACTGCTTGCGCTGGGAGATCCACAACTTGAGGGAATCCCTCCATACCACGATCCTGACGCTCCTTACTTCCCAAATTTAAATAAGTTTTGGAGAGATGCTTTGTTGCTGGATGGGACGAGGCATAATCCTCTTCAGCGACTGAGACACAGTTTGCATGACCTAGTGGACTTTTACCTGGAGGATATTCCGGACTTCCTCGAATTCTACAGGAAACGACTGGATCATATTGGGAACGATTATTATTTGGGACATATCTACAAGACTTTGGATTGGTGGGCGGAACCTACCCATGTTACGGTCTTGGGGGACTTAGTGGGGAGCCAATGGATTGAGGATCCTGAGTTCGAGTCGCGGGGATGGAGGTATTGGAATCGGGTGATGCGCGGGGGAGAACGAATTCCAGATGAGATGACCGCACAGCCCAGCGAGCATTTTCAGGATTACAGAATACTTGGAGGAGATGCGGAAGTTTGGAGGAAGACGGTCTTGAATGTCGCAGGGAATCATGATATTGGATATGCTGGAGATCTCTCCAGGGAACGAATGGAACGGTTTGATCGAGTGTTTGGAAAGCCAAATTACGAATTGCGATTTAGGATGCCTATCAATAATAATCGGGATGCGGTGGACGAGGCGGGGGCAGAGGACGCAGAAGAAACTCATCCAGTTCCAGAATTGCGAATTGTGGTGTTGAATTCGATGAACCTGGATACGCCAGCCAATATTGTAGAACTGCAAGAGGAGACCTACGCCTATCTTAATGAAGTCATAACACACTCTGAGGACGTTTCTCGACCGGCGCATTTCACTATTCTTCTGACCCACATACCAATGTATAAAAAGGAAGGCATTTGTGTCGATGGGCCTTTCTTTGACTTCTTCCAGGGCGACTTTGGCGGTGGTGTAAAGGAGCAGAACCATCTTTCAGCTCCTGCCTCCAGTGGATTCTTGGAGGGCATATTCGGGATGAGTGGGAATGTTGATGTGCCAGGCTACGGACTAGGACGAGGTGGACTCATTCTCACGGGCCATGATCACGAAGGATGTGATACATATCATTACATCAACCAAACCGCACCACCAGAACGCGAATGGGAGGCGGTGACCTGGAAAGACGCAATGAATTCCAAACTTTACGATGAACCTATGATGCCGGGTTTGAGAGAAATCACCGTTCGAAGCATGATGGGTAGTTTTGCTGGAAATGCAGGGTTATTGAGTTTGTGGTTTGATGAAGAAAGTTGGGATTGGAAATACGAATTTGTGAATTGTGGTCTTGGGACGCAACACATCTGGTGGCTCGTTCATATTTTGGATCTCGTCACTATAGGTGTGGGGATTGTATATGCCGTGGTGACGTTGGTACAAATGTACAGACCAGTAGAGAGACCGGCTCCTTTGATGACGCAGATCAATACCGGCAGACGAAGATTAACGATTTCGGGGACGATGACACCTAATGGAGTAACGAGTCCATTCAGTCCATTAAGTGCCGGCCCTAGGGAGCGGTATGCGGGGAGATTGCAGAGAAGTGCAACTATTGATACTTCCGGTCAGATGTTTGTTCCTCAAAATGGGTTTGGGTTTGGACCGAAAAGGGCAAGTTTGAGGAGGAAGAGAAGCAAGAGTGCGCTACCTTTGGTGACGGAGGGGATGGTTACTGAGTCTCCGACTGTGATGTCTCCTGGCACTGAACCTTTTCCAAGTTTATAGTTGATGATGCGTATTAAAATCAACGTAATTATAGTTTTCAAGCAGTCTTCATTTTCTACTGGTCCCTGTCATCAATCCCATGTTTATCAAGAGCCTTCGTATGTTGTAAACGCTTACAGGTTACAGAATTTTAAGCTTGATATCTTCTATGCTTCGTTGCAATCCTTTATACGGATTACGGCCCCGGGATTTCCCATTCAATGACCGACGTCCTCGCCTATAACGGCGTAGATTCTTTTTCTAGTTCAAAGTCCTGTTGTCACCAACATTTAATCTTCACTTCGGTTTTTTTCTTTTGTGGTAGGGCTAGATAAAGTAGCTCACGTACTAACTAATTTCGTTCGCCCTCATACCCTCACTCCCTCCCACGAAAATCTAACTCTCCATTCTCTTCTCATTGATTCCTTCTTGTCACTCGTTGCTTTCTTTTTCCACACCACAAGCCCTTCATCCCAATTCTCTTTTCCGTCTTTATATATACCCATTCTGTTAAGCAAGCGCTTCAAGTAAGTTCCTCATATCCACCCTCGTTCATGAAATACTGCTAATTCGATCTAGAATGTCTATGTCTACAGCAATTATCTGTGCCTCCTCAATGCTGATAATCAACTCCACCTCCCGCTCCTCCCACCCCTCAGCAACAACAGAAAGACCAAGCCTCTCAAAATCAGAGTCCCAACTGTCCAAACCAATACCCGCTCCAAAATCTCCCAGTGGAAGAAAAAGCGTTAAGCTTCGAAACCTCATTTCTTCCCGAAAGAATTCTGAAAAAGATCGGGATCCGAATGTATACCAGCCCCTACTCTCACCCGCAAGCCTCGCATCGAACGAGGACGAGAACGAGGACGAGGGACCGAATCGCAACAACAGCTTCACACAACTCGTTCCCGAGGTCCTGCAGTACATCGCGACCTTCCTCCGACCGTGTGAAGCCGCCATCCTCTCACTAGTTTGCAAAGATCTTTATTCTAAAATCGGGACTGGGTATCTATTCGCCATGACATCCAACACGTTCGCCTTGCCGCATACGTTTGAGAGCTACTTCCATCGCCGAAACTTTTTGGTGCTGCTCTCTCAGGACATGATAGGGAAGAGATTCTGTGAGGAATGCGGAAAGATCCACGCATACACCCCTCCTAACCTCCGTTCAAGGGTCGAGAAAAAAACACAGAAAAGGCCCTGTGATGCTGCCCTACGGAGACAAACGACACCAAGCTGTTACAACGTCTTCACCGACTCGCGCCTCAACTTCGCCAGCTGCGAGGACGTCATGAAGAAGTATCGGAAAGGAATGAATGTAGACAGGGAGTTATCAGAATTAAACTACTGCCGCATCCGTCCGACGCCTTTCTACAAGCGAATCCGCTGGCATCAGACACGCACGTGTAAAATCAAGGACGGCTCGTTGCTCGTACGGTCGTACTTCAAGATCTTCATCCCCTTTGGCACAGATGCGAGGGAGATTACGCAGAGGACTGGGGATCTGATTGTTTGCTCGCATCTCTATCGGAGTGCGAAGGCGGATGGGTGGTTCGATCTGTATATTGCGAGCGAATGCTCGCGTGGACTGATGTTTCTTGATCCTCAAAATCCTAGGTATAGGCTCGATAGAGGAGCAGTGAACGAAGATACCCCAGAGACAGAAGACGAAGATCCCCAAGGGGGCCCCGCAAATTCCTCTGTTGTTAAGTCAACCGCTAAGCGAGATCCCAAATCCCTCCTCCGCTCCCTCCTCCCCCGCCCACATCCTCACTCCGACTCTTCCTCCACCCCGACAACCCCCCTCATCCCACCCGCCGCCCCTATCCGCGCATGCCCTCACTGCCCGACCGAGTACCACATCCAAATGGCGCAAGGCACAGAGCTGGTCCCGCTCCCATTCGGGGCGCTCGCGAAGGGCAAGAGGGACCCGACGAAGGAGCTGAAGGGCGGGAGGAAGGGTATGAGTCTGGTGCTGGCGGCTTATACGGATTTGGGACCGTGTAGGGAGGCGTGGGATGGGGTGTGGTGTTGTGGGCCGTGCAATCTTGGGAGGGGGACGTGTAGGAGNATATTGTGCATGGGTTTGAGAAGGGGGGGCGGGTTAGTTAGGGGGGTTAGTAGATATAAGAGGGGATTTGATATGGCTCCTGAGTTTTCTTGATGAGAGTTTTGTTTGTGTAGGTGGTTGGTGTTGTCATTTTGGGGACGTGGCCTTCCTTTTTCATTGTAAAGAAGTGGATTGTATACAAGTACATACATAACTCTTTTTGCTTGAAAAAACCGACAAGATATCTCGAGCATGAGCTTCTACTGTAGCATCAACAACGTCATCTACACGAACTCACTCGCCATCTCTCTCCACAAAACGAATAAGCACCTGGAGAATCAAAATTAGGATATCACTCGTATCATAAGCGAAACAGGGGCGATGCTAGTCTACTATAGCAGCACACGAAACAGAGTATTTCCATTGCTTGCCACACCTTTCAATCCCAAAATATCCATCCACGTCATGTCCGTATCACAGAACCCAATGGCTGGCCATTTGAAGAACTTAGAAACTTTGTTTGTACGTGTTTTTGTGGTGTAGATGGTGTTTACATCGCTTCCTACGGTTGTAGTTACAATACAGTGCCAGTCTACAGTATCTCCTGAGAACTCGTGATATTACTTCTTTGATCATGTAGACGATAATCCTCCCTAATCTATTCACAGCTTTCCCCATATGTTCAAGTATCCACAGCTACTGCGGTCTAAGAACAAGCGGGTTCTTCTAGCCATTGATATATATTCTCCTACTAGGTAGGAAGACACTGGTAACTTGATTGTCTATGTGGTTTGGATGATTCACGTGATTCGGCCACGAAGTCTGTTATTTTCTGTTTAGATATGTTTATTCTTATGGATGAGCATATTTAACCCGCTTGTGCTTCTTTGAATGATTAAATGAATAGCTTCATTTGCTTAATTGGGAAGTGTTTTTGAAGCCCCAGCCTTTAATTGCAGACGTTTACCGGAATATGTCAATTGGAAAAAGTAGATACTGATCACGATACTTAATTGCTGTACCGTAAAGTTGCCTCTAAAAGAAACACCTGAAGTTTGTATCGACGTACGTAAGTCTAGTGCAGCAAGTATGGTACTTTTCAGTTACCAACAAGGAACAGTCACTAGTCATTCTGCCGACTTTCGAACCTTCTTATATTTCTAAATCTGCACAAATTCTACACACCACCGTCGCCAGTCCGACGAGCCTTCCAACCATCAAAAAGCTTCAACATCTGCTGATTACTCGCATCTGTCGCAAAAGACCTCGCGCTAAACCCAGAAGGATCCATAGTCATCTCTGGATCTGCACCTTTGCTCAAAAGATACCTGACAACTTCTTCCGTATTCCATTTCGGATTCGCCAGACGTTTAGCGACATAACACAGAGGCGTTCCCCAGTGATTACCCAAAGTATATCCCACAGGTTGGTCCAGAGCATTTGGATCTATTCCGATTGTCTCAATGAGATGTTTCACCATTGCTAGACGTTGGGAGAACTTCTCCTCGGTGGAACTCTCCGTGTATTCATCAGACACTCGGGATTTGTATGTAGCCGCTGCTGCGAAATGTAATGTTCTTCTACTAAGTTTTGCGCCTTTAGACCGGAGCAATTCAAAGGTCTCGACTGTGGCATTTGCAGCTGCTTTTTCCAGTATAGAGGGACATCCAAATTCATCTTTCACCGATCCTCTTGCGTCTCGAGATGGAGGTCTTTAGTCGTGGCCGTCGCCCCGTGATCTGAACACCATGCGACTAACTCGTGACTGAAGCACACTGCGTACCAGAGGAAAGGGGTATCGCCTATGGTTCGTGCGTTGATGTCCCAGCCGTGGGAAAGAAGGATCTCGAGAATTTCTGTAGAAGGTGCTACATCTTGCTCAGTCGGGAAGCATCCATTCGTTGGGACTTCGCCGCCGTGGTCAAGAGCGTAGGAGAGGATTTTGGTTGCGTTTTTGCGGATGTATTTTGTGACGGCGGATGAGATGAAGTCTTGTTTAGATGGAGCGAGGGATAGGGCTTCTAGGAAAATAGATAGGTCGTCGGTTTTGCATGCTTCGATGAGGAGTTGTGCTGGGTGACGACGAGGATTTTTTGGGGGAGGTGTCGACATTGTTTCCCTCTAATATTTCTGGATTTTAGCCTCGTAGGGTGAGTTGACTGGTGGTTCTGGTTTGGAGAGTTTGATATGACAGAGAATTATGTGAAGTTTGGAGGCTAACGTTTTAGGATGAACCTGAAAACAATTATGTATGGGAGTTACAGGTGAATCAGCTTCGCTCAACTTGATTGATGTTGTGTGCTTACTGTACTGTACCAAACAATCAATTGTATGCGTACCACTCACACGATAGGTGCCAAGCTTAAATTTAGCGACCAAATTACGGCGTAGAGCCTTTTGTGGTGGGGCTGTGCCACCTGAAAGAAATTACATAGGGTAATCTTTTTTTAAGGGATCCTGCCGTGATTATTGTAGGATCAAACACGTTATATTCTTTTTGGATGGCTAGAAAAATCACCCTTTTTCTCAATAAGACGTCCTATTCTCGTGAGCCAAGCAAGTTTCAAGAAAGGGATGAAGAAAAGCACCCCTAACCTATACGAGAACTCTGTTCGTCAATAAGTCATCGATTTATTAGTATATTTGTTTGTTAATGAGTTGGCTATCTTGATGCATGCACTTACTTGGGACCTTTTTATAAGCGCGCAGTTTACACGGACTCAGGTAGGGCGCTTTCCTGAGACTACGTCTAATTGTGTAGGGTATGTATTCCTACAAGCATGACCCGCTATGCTCGTAAAAGATCTTATGTCCTCATTCGTGCTTAAAACACACGATCCTTCAACTTGCCAGGGTTGCAGTAACCCAAAATGGCTGTTGGGGCGAAAACCTGAACGGTTCGCACTGGTAGTGATCTTCAACCTGACCCTACGAGTGCGATTCTTATACTGGGCTTACAGGTTTCTTAAATTTGATGCTGATTTTCAACTGCGGTTAAATAGCCTGAACCAGTCATATGAACTCGCCCGCACTGCACTCCACGGGTTCACATAACTCCCAAAATACTAAGCGAACCAAGAAATCTCTCTCTCGTCCTTCTCAATTTCATATATAAGAGATGTCTACCCACTTCTGTATACTTGTGACTTCCAGTTTTGGAAACCATCCTTTTACATTTCATTTTCATCATGGCGCCATCTACAGTCTCTACCTTGACACACCTTCTCGTTTTATCAACTTTCCTTTATAATGCGAGTGCACTCTCCGACATATATCATGTCGAGCGGAGACAGGGTCCTTTCAAATCAGGCACGTGGGGGAATACAACCCGTATTTCTTCAAGTTCTATTGTGACGCCTACGACCAGTTCTACTGCTGATCTCCCCCCGAATACGAGTATTATCTCAACTTTGAAACCACTAACTATAAGCTCTTCATTGTCAACTTCTCCATCCTTTCTTACGACAATTGCTAGTGCGCCAACGACTGTCATTATCACATATGATCATACAACTTCAATTGCTACATACACATCGGGTGCTCAGATCATAATACCTGTTGGGGGCGGTAGCTCGGGAGGTGGTGGTGGTGGCGGTGGAGGGGGAGGGGGAGGTAAATTACCCTATTTCTTATATTGACTCCTCTCATCCAGCACAGGCTCTTCAGCCAGAGGAGAGTCTACTCAACTCAAGTTATTTTCGGATAAAATCCCTTGAGATATGCTTAGGGATATGGTTCGATTAATTTTGCTAACGACTTACTAGGTGGAGAGAAGGATCCGGAAAAGCCGTCGTCTCAAACCTCCCAAACATCAACAACTTCCTCCTCAAGCTCCTCATCGAAATTCAAGTTGGTTTGCGCAGCAACATGCACAGCTTGTAACCCAGCAAAGCGACATGCAGCACCGACTTCTACTCCATATGAAGCTAAGCGAGAAATAAACAATTTACAGTGACTCGACAAGCGAACTCTTGACTGGGTAGAGAATGCCGAGATCATAAACGAAGTCTATGAGGAAGTGAAGAAGAGAAGCAAAATAAGCGGTAGCAACAGTATCAACGTTGAGCATGAGACAGAAGGTGAACTTTGACAAACTGGCAAATCATCATCAAGATTCCTACCTTTTGATGAGAAGGAGGGTAACCTGATGGTTGAGTATTTGACTGAATGTACTTCTGTCATCGTCGTGTCACGCAAGGGCGCCTGGATGAGCCATTTGTGGGAATCTCCCGGTTTCCAAGTTGTAAGCGGGGTTCCGGATCGATTTCAAACAGTCACGCTTGATTACTTGGAGACGGAAATCTCAAAGTATAAACCAGAATTCGCGGACACCGCAACGACAAAGATTTATATTATGACACCCAGCGCGGAAGAACAAGATAGTGCAAGAGACTCCGGAAAGGGCGACTGGCCAGTGGATTATGGACCTAAGGTGGATCAAATCACTTCATTGCTTGGAAGATTGATACCTGGTGTGCCCATTAGTGCCACTGAGAAATTCATATACGCAAGACAGTTGAACGGACCATACCGACAAAATGGAGTCTTTGGGAAAGCACTTGTAAGTCACTTGAACTTTGGCAGTGTGCTCATAGTATTTACTGATTACTGTTTAGGTGGTTTATAGCAACTCCCAAGAGTCAGACATGAGCACTTCTGAGGATTGGAACCCATCTCGGCACTTCTGGCGACTATATATACAAAGCAAAGTAATGGGCGAAGATAACTGGATTCCTTGTTCTGCAAAGCAAAAACGAGATGGAACTTGTCAAAAGCCCATCTCTAGCTCCAGATCATCCAGTGCGAAGTCAAGCAAACCTACTACTTTGTCAACCACTACAGTATCAAAATCGTCGTCATCCCTCGTAATCACAACTACTTTAAGTTCTTCGAAACCATCTCTCCCGACTGATCTTCCAACTTTGAGCAAGCAGTGCTCTCGCAGTTCCTACGTCAACTGCAAACTTATCTTTTACGCTGAGACTGGAACAATCTGCCCGACCGCTAGTGTCACCCTTCCGGCCGATTTTGATGCTACTAAGACACCCACACCATCACCGACACCACCCCCAACCCCACCGAAGGCTTACCAAGGAGGATATTGTTCACTGCATATCTCCGAAAAGGTATACGACGGAAAGGATCCGTTGGACTCGGAAGTGACTGTCAAAGACGGCGGTGGAAAAGAACTCACCTAAAAGACCTTCCAAAGCGTTAATTGGAGCACCGTCACAATCTCCAAGGCAGATAGCAAACTCGATTACGACGTCTCAATCACCTTTTCTAGGACTACCAAAATTAAGAGGGCGATGCATGAAAAGAGAGTAGGAGGTGGCGATGGTGGAGGGGGAGGTTCGGCTTGAATTGACTGGAGCTATGAGAATAGACCTGTGATTATTCAGGCTGGGATTTACACCTGGAACTCTGTGGTTGATACTGATCGTAATAGCAAGATGGCACATTTCAACGTTGGTGGGTGGGATAGAAATGGTTCACCGCCACATCGTGATATGGATGCTTATTGGCCCTGCTAAGAGGTGGTTTTCATAGCTGCGTTGCAAATTCGCATCTTATTAAGATGTACTGGGGTTTGCTCTAAGTGATTGGGATTTAATTGACTTCTGGGCAAAGTTTCTTTTGTGGTATTATTTTATTAGACGGAAAGTTGGATACTGGTGCCACACATGTTTAGCTTCTCACACCCTACATACAGTGTGCTTTGACGAGATATGTTCAATCATCTCAAACTTCATGATCTCTACAAAAACCCAGATTTCTGCGCAAGCATGGTCTCATTGAACATAATAGAGCTTCTAGTATCAGTATGAATATGATTCTGTGGAATGATGATATATACGCGCTAATATTAAGGTATTTTGTAGTAAGATTACACAGTCAGAGCTTGTACCAAAAGATGCATTTCTTATACTAGCGTCAATTATTAATAAAAATCCTAAACAGTGCAAAGTGCTTTGACTATAATACCTCTACCCACCAACAATGGCTTCTTCGCAACTATCAAATACATCGGCGTGAACAATCCCATCCTCGCCCCCGCAACCAGAGCATCAGCACCATGACTCAATTCCCTGGCTGTCTGCGCCGTTCCCTTTGGCGCCAACTTCACCATCTCTAAAGTCTTCAAAAGTGCCCCCATCGCATACCTTCCAATCATCGTCAGCCTCACCACGTGGAGTACATCCCACAAGCTCTTCGCGTGCTTGAATTCACCCGACAAAGGAGTATACCACGGAATCGCATCATCGTATGCTGCAAGATCATCTTCATATTCAACGGTAAAACCGGCTGCTTTAATAGCTGTGAGAGCATGGGTACGGCTCATCATGTTTGCGATTCCATCTCCACGCTCGATTCCGAGACGGATTAAGCAATGGATTGGATTCGTTTCGTCGTACTTGTCGGTCATCTGATGACAACCAAGGTCAGTTTCACTTTCAAACTGGAAAAATCGTGGACTATAAAGATTTAGACTTACGACCCATTCATAAACACCAAATGTTCCACCAGGTTTAAGCACGCGAAATATTTGGAAATAAACACCCTCAAGTGAAGGCGCGTGGACTGTAGCCTCGATAGCATATACAGCGTCAAAAGAGTTCTCTGGGAATGCCATATTCTTCAACAGTTCCGCTAGCAATCTTTCTTTGGCAAAGATAAGAATCGGCTTCCCAAGACTCACCATAAAATCTCCTTTCAAAATGAAACTTGCTTATCCAGCCCCTGTCTCCTCGAATGTCCTGTCGCACGTTGAATTTGATAGCTATTATTGTTCAAGCCAACAACATTACATCCGGTAAATGTTGCAATTTCTCTTGCGGGACCACCAACACCACAGCCGACATCTAACACATTCATGCCTTTCTTGATGTTGATCATGTGTGCTAGGAAGTGCTCGTGGCGAGCCAGAGCTGGCGCGAAGGCCTCGCCATGACCGAAGCGAGCGAAATGAAATGATTGACCCCAGCCTTCTTCGTAAAGATCTGTTGCAAGGTCGTAGTAGTTGTTTACAACAGACATATCTGTTCAAAGTCAGTGTGCATACTCAACGGTTTAAAGCTTTACGTACAGTTCTCGTTTCTCTTTTCTTTGGCTTCCTCTGTGTCCTCGATTCCCTTTCCACCATTGTCCCAGTGGCTAAGGTAGTCTTTCGTGAGCAACTCGTGGGCTTCACTGTCTTTGCTCATCATAGACATGAAAGCGTTGGATTTATCTGTTGAAACGCCATGCATGACCTTCGAGAAATCTTTATCGCGGGCAATCTCCTCTTTTTTGAGACGTCCTGGAGCCATTTCTGCCGTTAGAATTCCAGGTAAAGTATAAAAAGATATTGGGTGTGGTAGTCGGCCAAGCTCGCTGATGGAATGCTCTCAAAAGATGTAGTAGACAATTTTGCACAAGGAATATTGAGTTGATTGTAGTTGGAAGTACAAAATACTATGAAGTGAAGAGGTTTATATAAATATGGAATTAGATAACTGTCCAACGCAGTTCTAGTTGAAAAAGCCGAATACGAAACAGAGCCGCAGAACATATGGAGCGGAAATTAGGATTTTCATGTACGTAGGGCTACCAGTACACCTATCCCATTCATATAATTCATGCAAGTAGCTCAAAGAGGACAGCTCCGAAGCTGAGTATTCTTCCTATCGAGTACAGACTAGAGGTCGAGTTCGGGTACCGGCACATCTTCGGGTGCAGAATACTGAAGGTGGCACAGTATTCGTGTTCGTGTTCGGGTGTCTTGGCAACATTGTTGCAAGCGAGGATGATCAATATCATTTCCTAGCATGCGCTGAACGTTAGGTGAATCGAGAAGGTAGTTTGAAACAACTTCTCAGAGGATGTCGTCTTGATTTTCCTTATCTAGATATTCCCTTGTTTTACTTGTCCCCGTCTAGTCTTGCCATTCTTCACATAACCATCTAGGTCATTCTTCTCCAAGAATTTGTCCAGAAGACAAGCAACTTGCTCATTATCCATATCGGCGAATGGTATGTGTGTGCTTCCTTTGAGTCCTGCATCTCCAAGCATGAGAACTTCAGCATTTCCACCATATGAATTGATGAGCTCAGCAACATATCGTGATTGGGATACTGATGTGTTGTTGCTCGGTCTATTATCTCCCCATACGAACTGAATTGCTGTCAACCTGGCAAGTTTTTTGAAATCCTCGACAGGTACGACGAAAGGTCCAAAACCGCTGGTGCCAGGAACAACATCGACGTTATCAGGGAAAACGTAACCAATACTTTCATAAGTGACCATTCCTTTGATGTTGTCAGAGCTACTCTTGATAGCTGTCAATTGTGCGCGAAGTCCGCCGGCTGAGTTTGTGAGATAAACGATATTATCTCCTAACTTGCCTGAGTCCGCTGCAAATGCCGCTACATCGGACTGGAGTTCAACATTTTCGACTGTATCAAACTCGTCATATCGAGAACGAGTTGCATCATTCCAGGCTTCTTCGTCTTCCGTAGGAAATTGCACACCTGGCCACCAATCTTTGTACTGAGGGCCAAAATTCCAACTCTTGAAATTTTTCTCATCGACATATTGAGGGACATAATTGATACGCACACAACCCCAGTTAGCTCTGCCTACTCTGGGTCCATCCCATAGGTAGACCGGATAATTACGCCGAAGAAACATGTCTTTATAACCCTCGCCTACAAAGAACTTAGAATTGACTCCCTGGACAAGATATTTGGAGAAATTGTGAGGACATGGCCCATTCAGGGAAAAGAAAATCTGCAGAAGAACCTACCGCCGTCCCATCTGTTTTGCCAAACTTGTGTACTCGAGCTATGCCACATTATAAGGCTTGTTTCCCTTGCAGTCTGAGGTATGAAGTATTCAATGTAGCCATGATCGCAGGATAGAGTCATGTCTGATCCATTGGGATTGCTGATAGTATTGCCGCCGATGGTAAAGCCGCCGGTTCTAGAAAGCACAATGGGGGATTTGTAACCTGAATCTTCAGCTGCCACTCGCCAGGCGAGCGAAAAGAGAAGAAGGGATACCACTCCACCCACTGTATGAGGATAGGAGGACCTTAAGAAGGTCTGAGCTGTGTGGTATGCTGCAGAGAATAGCATTATGAGTCGTTGTAAAGGTGAAAACATTGCCCGTGAACCCTTAGTGACTTTCTCACAATTGAGAAGTCCCAAGGATGACACCCAATTCTCAGATTGCCGAGGTCTGTCAGCACACAGAAGAATTGTTCCTAAGTAGCGAGATATTTAATTGTCATATTTATGAACACGGAAAGTAACGCATCCCAGTGGTTCGGTTTGGACCGAGAAATTGAAGTGTGCAATTTTGAACCATTAGCAACCTTGTTTGTGCATTAAGTACTTCAGACTCCCAATTGCGTGTTTCGGTGAATATCTCAGAAATGGGAAGCTTATATGCATAGACCTTTCTTTTCCTATTCTTCCAATGGAGTTTTTGCTCAGGCTCCTTAACCTCGCCCTCCCCTAGTACGCTCCTCTCGTCATATACCCACCAACTCCCTCTGTACCGACAGCTGCTTAACAATAGAGGACAAGCTATTTACAGCACCAGACATAACCACTTGCTCCTTGGTATGTACATTGATAGTTGTGCGGATCGACTCCGACTTTGAACTTATTAAGGACATATACACAGTCGTTTCGACCGACATAGAATACTTCTGATTGACTCTGCGTACCGCAGTAGGTATTGTGAGTACACGGTTGAGTAGCAGGTATGCCAGGCCATCCGACATCCGCGGTGAAAACTGCCGAAGCCGTTGTGGCTAGATAGGCCACCGTTGTTATAAGAATGGTTGTGATTTGCATGATGGAGGAGAGCTGAGATTTTGAATATTTTATAACTATCGGGCAGTGTAGTTGAGGATTAAATGTAGCTTGAAGAGTAGATGTGTGTAAGAGAACGAAGTTGATTGATTTCAAGAACAGAGATATCTTACTATAGTTGTAGGCGGCTGTTAGGTGCTGACAATCTAACGGAGAACATGGGTATCTGGCTAAATGTAATACAAAGTTTGGTGATAAACCAGTATATAAAACTCCATTTGTTTCGAAATAACACAAATTCGACGTATTACCGGCTTCGTCCCATGCGAAATAAATGTAGGTTTTCTTGAGTAGCTAACGCGAAGAACCAAGGTAAAAGCCCCTGACGAAGTTGCATTTATTTCGCCTAGGACCAAGTATCCTAGAAACATAAACAGAACAAGGTTACATTAGGTACATGGATCCTCGGTCTAGACCAGATTCTGACTCTGAAGCTAACAAGTGGACCGTAGTAAAGCGAGTAATATAATAGACCCTTGCCTAGATAACGTAAGTCATTTAGTCACTGACTTTTCTAGACATAAGTATTAAATATGATTCATATTCGCTAGCTATCCAACCTTATATTCTATCCTTGAAACAGTATAGGACAAATATCATGCGCGTAGCCGTTAGTCTGATATCGGTGCTCATGCTTTCTATGGTAGAGGTTAACCCTTGAATTACGATGTCGCTACTACTAATGTAGTGGCGCTCTTCTCCAGACTCTAGAACTTACCTGAAGACTTGATCGTAATAGCATAGTTGGGGCTGTTAACACAATGTATAGGCGAGAATGCACTTAAGCCAAAGTTGATCGTATTATAGATATTGCGATTCATTCGGCCACGCCGGGCCGTGATACTGTTAATTAAAGGTTGCATACGAGTCTTTGAACTCAGAGATATGATATCATCTTCATTATACTTCGAGGAAAGTTACAGCCTGTTTGGCTCGGACTATACATTCAAGGTCTACCATTCTTATTGGAGTTCTTGTTGGATTTCCAAGGTATGGGGTCAAGTAGGTCATGTAGAATCGATTGAATTGTAAAGCAGTTATTGTACAGAGTATATATATGAGAATAGGGTTAAAAAGAGTGGAGTAGTATCCCAATGCGGAAACAGTGCAAATAATGAAATACATGTATAAATAATGAAATGAGTGGTTTCCACGGTTCAACAGTTCTAAACTCTCTACAGATGCCGACTTACACTTCATCCTAGGCGAAATAAATTTAGGCTTTTAAAAGTAGCTAAGGCGTGGAACAGGGTAAAGCCTCTTGAAATATTACATCTGTTTCGCCTAAAACGAAGTATTGAGTAGCAGTATAAAGCTAAGCTTATATATTAGATATTAAGAAAATACTACTTGGGAAATAGTAAATTAGCTTTACTGATTTGATAAGGGAATGGAATTTTACTAAGTTTTGTCTATTCTGGGGTACGCTACAGATTCAAGTATAATCTAATATTCCGCGGCCTAGTCCCTTGAATAGGAGATTGATTCAAGTAAGAACTAGCCTCCTTATTTACATAACCTTAACTCGATTAACCGATTACTCCCTCTTGTCACGAATCACGTGCTCACATGATACTTGTCATAATAAAGAGGCGCAACCCTCAACAGGCACATCCAGGTTTCTTATAGCAAATAGGGATGCTTAGACTAGCTAAGCGATCCAAGGATTTCTCGTGTATGTAGTCACGTGATCAATCGCATCGCCTGTATCGACAGTCGATGTTAGCGATAGGAGGTCGACTACATCGACAGGTAATGTAGGCGATGTAGAGAGAACGAAGGTTCTATATAAGACTGGCACGTCTGCCATTAGATAGGAGCTTCGTGCTCAACTTAGTTTACTTAGTTATCAATACCTTCTGACTTTGACGACTTTGTACAAGTGACGAGTTTACCTCTGAGTAAACAACCCGGCGCATCTGATCTTCTTATCTGCATACCAACCTTCGGAACGATTACTTTTGTTAGATAGTTTGAGTTTCGTCACACCTCGGCCCTGGATCAGCGACCCGGTAAGAGTCTTAGGCTAAGACTCTCAAATTAAGGTTTAGTTTATGCACTAACCTGGAGGTAAATCATACGCGATGAAAGTTTAAATCGAGTATTTAGAGGTCTCTGATTGGCTGGTAACAAGTAGAAACTAGGGCGGAGCTTGTTTAGGTAGCTATTCTAAAACCGTCTCTCGTATAACTGTATATTTATAGACTTTTCCATGCCAAGTTTTCTATACCAAGTTCTCTATGCCGTTCTCTGTAAATTACGTTCTCTACGCCAAGTTGTCTATGCCAAGGAGCTATTACTGCTTGAGATGTCGATAGAGTTGTTCTTTATAATCTTCCTTCTTTTGCCATTTTTGTTCTTTCCATCTCTCATCCTTTCCTTCATTCATTCGTTCCGTCTTTTATTTTATCCTTCTTTCCTTTTATCATTCTTTTACACATCTGTTTGTCGTGAGCACTTGTCCAATCTTACTTTCAAGCTGTACCGTACCGTCTTTTCCAAATCAAGCGACTCCCTGTTTTCATCCAATAATTCCCACTATGCAATTTCTCACCCTCCCCATCCGGATCCTCATCCTTAGCGCTACTTTCTCCGCAGCTGCGGCTCTACCTACTCAGTCAGTTTTCTTTTCTCCCTTGATTCCTCTTCTAACGTGTACGCAGACCCAATGCCATCGCCCTCCAAGGCCGTGAACCGTCCGAGTTCGGCTTGCAATGGCAGGAGGGGCCCGGTCGCGTCCATCGAGCCCGAAGTCTGTTGGATCAAGTCAGCCCGGTCGCCGCGTTTGCCGTGGAAGCGCGGAACGCGAACGCCGGCGAGAGAGCCGCGTCGGAGGTTCTCAACCGTCGGATTGTTTGGCCCGGCTTTCTCGGCGGTGGGAGTCGTGGGGTGGCCCGTAAGCAGGCCAAGGCCGAGAAGAAGGACCAGAAGGCGGGCGAGGCCGAGATCAGAGAGATACAAGCCTATGAGAGCTATCTGGCGAGCAGCAAATCACAAAAGGAGAGTGCGTATAAGTGGAGTCTGGTCATGGAGGAGAGGGCCACCGAGTTGAGGCAGAAGGCCACGGCTGCAAAGGCAAGTGCGGCGAAGGCGGCGAAAAAGGAGACGCAGAGGGCGGCGAAGAAGGCGGCGAAGGCGGCGAGGGCTTAGGGTTAAGCCCAAGGTCCAAAGTCGTCGCCGAGGCTGCAACGAGGCTACGACCAAGGATGTGATGTATTGTGACGATTTATGTATTAATAGAAAGCGTCTCCCTTTTGCTTCAACTTCTTCAATTTGGCGTCTTGGAATGAAAGCCACGATTCATCCCACCTACACCTTTAGAATCATCCAATGAATCGTGATCATCACGTGACCGTCCTCTATTGATATGCAGTGGAGGTGACCTCTAGTCCAATTTCATCTTTCATAACGAGTGGCATGAAGTTCGTTCAAGGTAGATTCGCAATAGGGATCGATTGAGATGGGAAGAAAATTATGAAAATGAACGTACTCGTACCTCATTCCTCTTCTCAAACTGCCCAGCCATCCAGATCGGCGTCGGTTTGATCGCCTGCTCCCCTCGCTATGATTCCGCGCCATCTACTCCTACCACGAGCCATTCGTCGCGGCTTCGACATCTCCTGGTCAAAGATCCACCTTCTAACCCGACGGGTTCCGAGGCGTCTGATATCACTGCAGCTACAGGGCCAACGAAGAAGGGAAGATTGGGAAGTGGTTCGTTGTGAGGGAAAGACTCCATGTCAGGGAAGAGTAGCAGCGCGGCACTGTAGCTGGACAATCTAGGAAGGGAGAAGTAGAGAGCAACCACGAGGACTTGATGCTATGTAGATGACTACTCCCAATGACAAGAGGTAGATGAAGCTAATGATGTAATAAACGCAAACTTACTTCAAACATAGAAATTAGAAATTCTGAAATATCAATCATCTAATACTCGAACCATCCTCCTCCTTGCCAGAATTCGGAGAAATGCAGATGTGTGTTTATAGTTTTTACGGATCGGAGGAACCCAGTTTCCGAGGGAATGTATTGACATCATCACTTTTTCAGCCACGATTGAACTCATCAAAACAACCCAATAACTCGGAAAATCTTCTTTTTTCACTTAAGTTCCTTCGGCCCAATTAGCATTCAAAAACTTTAAAGAGACCAGAATATCAATTCAAAATCAGATCAAATCACACCAAATTCACAATGGGTATCCCTCACTCTACAGCTCGTTGGGTCGCACCACTATCGTTCGCCATTGACTTCGCTGCCCAACAATATGGTATGCTTGCGACCCCAAATATGAAAGATGTTCACGATGCGAATCTATCATTCTGGTCGCCACAACCATATTTCATCGCTGGATTTTTCTTCCCGCAACAGTTGTTCCAATTGGCATGGTTATATAGACTTTACAAACTCGACCCCAAAAAGAGCGAGGAGACCAAGAGAGAGGTTGAGACCATGGTAAAATTCGTCCATTACTATACAGTAGGAAATTTGTGTATCGCAAGTTAGTTATGATTTATTTGATGCTCAGAATCCAAACTAATCTGACGCTACAGCCTGGATGATATTCTGGAATAACTCGGCACTCAAAGTAGCAAATGTGTTTGTCCTGATAAATTCATTTACACAACTGTATTTCATCGCTATCAAACAACCATCAATGAATACACATTCAACCTCGTCAGTCTTGACTCACATTGTTTCCAAAACATTTGCTGGCATTGGTGTCCTCGACTTCCTCCATAACGGCTCAGTTGCGTATTTCAACCATCAAGGTCCAAGCACCGCAGTGAAAATACTCACCGGTCTTGGATTCGGTGCTTTGGCAAGTGGAAGTGACTGGATCTTTGGAGGATGCTTAGTCTACGACCTGATTGCTCTGGCTGTCGGTCAACGGGGTATTGGGGAAGTCGGTTGGAGCAATTTACTGGGGGCTTACGCACTGGGAGCTGCCAGCATTGTGACGGCAAAGAATTTGGTAAGGTGAGTGGGTAGACGATTCTGTTGTGTGCCTCAGTCGCTTTGTTTACTGGCGTGGCTTGGCTCTATGCTTGTGCTGAATCAAGTTCTCATAGACCCCCGTACAAAAAGGGCGAAACGATTAGTTACGCACCTGCACCAGCTACACTGGAAGAGGAGTCTGATTAGGAAGTACTGTATTATCTGAAGTTTTACTGCTGTTGGGAGGTTCGATATAATCTTTTGGTCAAATAAGAGCTTACAGTACCATAACTCTTATTCTTTCAAAGCCGGAAGGAAAAGGTGTGGGAAAACTTTGTTCTTATTTGCAAAATTAGCCGACTAGCAAAATCAAAAACTTCCTAACTTTTCTGTTATCATTCTCTGCTTGGAAACGAATCCTATGAGAGTCTCATTTTGAAGTCAGGCTCTTAATACTAATCTTTTATCCCCTAGCTAAAGCTTAGAAGAGTCTAACCCGTGGCTTCTATATGTTTCATTTCTACATTCCACAGCTATCTATATATCTCTATAGTAAGAATTTCATACTTACCCAGGTAGATAGATAGTATGGTATGGGGGCATAAGGGAAGAAGTAGAGACTTACAGGGCAGTATGATAGACACGAAAGACTGCGTGGTTACAGGTAGGGACATGGGGTTAGGGAGGTAGGAATAATCCTCCACTTACAGGTAGTTAGGGGCTCAACAGAAGCCAGGTGAAGGAGGTGGAGGGCTTAATATATAGAATAAAATCTCGCGGAAGGCACGAAAAGTTACTTCTAGGTACATAATCTAACCGATAAAAGTACTTAGAGCTGTCTTAAGAGTGTCCGATTACATCTGGCACGAATAATTGTGCCAGTCAGTATCAGACGGGTAACGTATTATACCTGGCACACCTGATGTTTTCGTATCCATCCGGAATCTTCAAACCCCCTCCTTTCTGAGGGTGAAAGCTCTCAATTCCGTTCACTATCATAGTCCATAAAACAAAATATGGATATGGGAATACAAAGGCAAAATAAGGAGTCATCTAGCTATTGGATTTCTAGGAAGTAATAATGTATGTCCGTGTTTATGACTCGCCTGATATCCTTCCCGTACTATAAAGTCCCAGTATTACTCCACGTTCCCGCCCAAGTATAACACCAACCACCGCTTTCTTTAGCAGACAACACCTTTTTTTGCCTAAGCCCGCTCGTTTCGATATCTTGAGAAGCTTGCGAGTGTATTACTGGGTGGCGGCATCATACATAGCTTTATCTGTGGAATCGAGTCGCATATCTGGGAATGGGACCATCGATATCAGTGAACAGTTTTGAGAGTACAAACTCTTCGAAGGGAGAAACAACTCACGTTGGAATAACTTTGGTGGTAAGATAGGTTGGGCTGCGACAAATGGTTCTCGATGGTCTGCAAGGTTCGGCATTTGGAATACGATTCCACGGATTCCGAGATTCCATTCCAAGGTGGAATATTCCAAAGGCTCTCTAATTTGGAATGGAATATTCCAAAGGATAAGGCCTTGGAATTTGGAAGTCCAAAGGATATATATACTACTATTCAACCAATAAGAGAACTCTATTTGTTATAAAGTGAGGACTGAAATTGTGATTTTTACCTCCGTACGCTTTATTAATTATCGTCGTCTCCTAGATATAATTAAGGTGAATGCCTGTACTAGCAGTCTAGGAGTACGTGTGCCGCTAGTATAGGAGGCGCAAATGCGCGTATTTGAGGGTGAATGTGAGTGGGTTTAGAGTTGTACTAGTAGTCTGGAAGTACGTGTGCCGCCAGAGGCGCATATCCGAGTATTTGTTGCGCGTCCTGGTAAGATATATGGGGGCGACATCAATGTTGATAGTGTAGATACTGTACGATTCTCAAATATTACTGTGGTGCTAAGGCTAAGGCTAGGCTTCCTATTGGTCGCTCGGACCGGAACTACTTTTTTACGGGTCACGTGAAGAATTCCAATTAGAATTCCAAATATTCCACCCTTTGGAATGGAATATTTCAACACTTATACTATTTGGCATGGAATATTCCATAGGGGGGTCTTGCAATGGAATGGAATTACAAATGCCGAACCTTGATGGTCTGTGAGGCCATTTTGCTTGCCATGCTTTTGAAGATCGCAGAGATGGAACTCCTTTAGTGGTAATATTGGTTTGGTTGCGAAAGATTGCTCTGGATGGTCTTCGAGGTCAGTGTGCTTGACATTGTGTATATCGCCGCGATTCGCGGTCTGTAAATCATGTATCAGCTTCGAAATATAATTATTTTGTGGAATCTTTCGAACGGAAACTTACTCCCATTTCGCTACGTTCATTGATGAACATATAACCTTGATTCAATAACAGCGCAGCGCTGCAACAGAGGAGGAAAATACCACCACACTTGCGAACAAAATTTCCTGATGACTTCTCAATAGTGCAATTACCCTCCGCTGTTCGTAAATGCTCGAAAACATTAACAAGTACTCTCTCAACGTCCTTCTGTTGCTCTTGACGTATAGCGGACTCTGCTTCGTCAAAGTGTGACTTGGTTAGTTCTTCCACCCACTGTCTCATCTGTCCCGGTTCTATCTTGTCGATCTTTTCAGCGAATCCGTGCTTTTCGTGTTGGATCTTGCGGTTTTTTTCGCTGAACTTCTCGATGATTTGCTCGAATTTTTGTGGAGAGATAATTTTCAGAAGGGAAAGAGCGGTTTCAAGTTTAAGGGTAAAGTGGTTAGAGGCCGATGAAACATCGTTGAGACTGTCATACTCTGCAATGGTAGCTCCAGTAGAAGCTGAAGAATTCGGAGCCATGGTTCCTTCAAGAATTAGGCAGCGGGTGGGCAGCGAGCGTGAGTGTCGTTTGTTGTTTCTCTTCTTTTAAGGTGGTCTTTTCTGTTATTTTTTCAAGAGTCAGTCAGTAGTTATACCAAGTTGACTGACTGCCTGAGCGTACAGACAGTCTGCAAACTCCAGCTTTGGTCAAGTTCACGTATATTGGTGAATAATGTACAGTTAAATATGTAAATGTTGCAAAGGGCCCACGTGGTCACTAAAGATGGAAGCCTCCGCGGTTATAGCAATGATCTGGTGCAAATGAAGGAGGAGTTTTCCATAGCTTATTTGCAGCCTACGTTAGGTCATGGTCAAAGCGCTACGCGAGGTAAATAGGGGGTGAATGCGTTTCCGACTTTTAAAATGGTGGGGAATATTCCACGTGGATACCACATATTTAGCGTGATAGTATTACAAAATTAAGTACCCCTTGGACACAACTTTAAGTCCATCCCACCCGGCGGTTTCGTTAATATCTTTTTTATTGTTTATATGACTGTACACAGTTACATAACTAGAGTCGACATTTTCTATTTGGTACAACACGTGATAGTACTTCAGGTACGTGAGTAACACACGGTTTCCGTGAAGAGATGATGACAGTATACACCCTTGCGGACCGAAACCTATGTGCGTTTTAGTATCCGTTTTCATAGTATATTCTTTAGAAATAAAGGAATTGAATAAAATATACACAAGCCTATGAACGAAGTGAATTTATCGTTTTCTAGTTAAGAAGTTCCCTTACCAGAATGGGAGAATGCGAAAGAGTCAGTCGTCCTGGCTCTCTTTTTGCCGCTCCTATGTATCCAGCCTTGCTGTTTCAAGTGTCCCCCTTGGTGGAGAAGCCCATAAAAGTATACAGACATTACGCACATCCACATCTAACAACATTCCCAGATCTAGCATCTGTCTTCATTGCACAGCGACAACAAGTCCTTTCCACCATCCAAAGTACATTCGCCGATTCCACAATCCCATAATATACGCGCATTCTCCCCCCCTGATACTAAGCACTGTATAAATCCTCCTCCTCCACTCCCTCAACCAAATTATCCTCCTCCCCGAATGGCACAAACTGACTTTCCCAACTCAAAAAGTCCCCCAGATCATGATGTAAATTACTTCCCATAACCACTTCACCCTCGCCATGTCCAGTAAGTTGGGGCATAGGACTCATCGGAAAGCTCGCCATACTAGCCGGAGTATCTAAAGGTCTAGGTACAAACGTTATCGTATCTGGCTCAATCATCGGTCTCGCAATCGTATGCTCGAGAGAACGCGCAGGAACATTTTGATCTCTGCGACTCCTAAGGTCCAAGACAGAGAGTTCTTCCGATCCGGCAGAAGAAAGTTGGAAACTGAATGGTCTCGGTTTGGTTCTGACTCTAGCCGAGCAAAACCGAGGAGGTACCGGGGGAGGTGGGGTGGATTTTCGCTTCGGCGGTGGTGGTGTACTTATTCTCTTGGGTGATGAAAGCAAAGGAGATGGAAAAGCCAGCATATCAATGTCAAGTAACCTCGCATCCCCCTGTTCTTCACCGAATGTGAGATCAGCTTCTAGCTCTAAAATCCCGCTGCTTGCACTTCCGCCCCACGGCGAGGAGGCCCTCGTACCCATCCCCCCAATAGGACCGAGATGAAAATCTAACCACCAAGAGTAATAATCTTCCTCATCCTCTGAGATGAAGGGCTCATTCGATTCGTTTCCTTCTGTAATGGTTGGATCCTCGATTGGGAGATCCATAGTTCCTTGAATGGCCATTTGGAATGCTGTCCAATCAACGTCTTCAAATGTGTTCAAGGAATCGTATTTTGCTTCCAGCAGTGCTTCGCGCTGGCGTTCTGCTAGAAGAGCGCGCGAAAAAAGGATAGGCCCGTGCTGGAAAAGGGGGGACGTGGTGGTATACGGGGTACTCGGTAATTTGATAGTATCATCTTCGTCAGATTCGGAGGATGGGCTAGAGTGTATTGTTTGCAGCGGGGATGAGAGTGTTTCTCTGACAGGTGCTGTTGAGAGATTAATGGGTGATACTTCTGGTATCTTAGGTAGTATTGGGGGCTCGTTTATGAATTGGTGGCTTTTAAGGGATCCCGAGGGGGGTGATGGGGGAGACGGGAACTGTAAGTCTGCAATCATCATTCTATCATCTATCCTTCCTGGATCCGAGAAATGAACCCGTGGCTGATTTTCTAGAGATGTTTTATCATGTGTTGGCAGTGGTGGAAGAGGAAGAAGTGGCAGGGGGGGAACTGGAGCAGGCCTTGAACGGGTGAAAGAATTCGCGGCATCAATTCTTGATGAAAGACTTTCCAGGTGGAACGGCGAGGTTGGTGTATCACTTCCTACTGTTTCGATACTAAGACCTGAATCAAAAGAGTTCTTTGGTTGGATCTCTAACTCCATGTCTTGACGAATTTGTTGCAACCGACCCGGAGTTAGCATCTCGTCAACCTCTGTTGTCCGAAAAAGCTTTCCGCTGAATACGTCTACAACGTTCGTCGTCACGTCTGAAATATTCCATCTTGGTGGTGCATTCAAGCGAACAGGTTGACCTCGTCGAAGAGCGCGACTAAATACGCCAGTGCTTTTCTTTTTCTTGGATACAACTGAATTCTTCCATTTTGCTGAAAGTGCTACTGGCATCGGTCGTGGAGAGAGTGGTAGCAATTGTGATCGAGAAGTCTTTTTTGAAACACCCCGGGGACTAGGAGAGAATTGCTTCGGGGGAGTTGCAATTGGATTGGACCTGGTTTCATGTCGCGTGTTTGCAATAGACTCGCCATACCAACCTCTTGTAGAGGCTTTGGCACTTGCAAGTGCTGACCCAACCGCCTGGAAGGCCTCATCTGTGTCCTTGATCAATCGATCAACATCGGCTGATATATTGTCCCGCTCCATGTCTTCGCTATGCGTTACGCTCTGTCTCGAAGGTTTCCCTTTAACTTCTCGTCCCATGCCGTGATTTTCGATCGTTTCAAAGGTCGATACTCTTATAGTTGACCCCGAAGAAGTGGTTTCGCCATATCTCGAGAAGCTGGATGATCTTGATCGTGATAAGGATTCTGGAAAAATGAGTTTCCATGTTTGTGCATCGCCGGTAGCTCTCGATGGGGAAAGTGGCGGTTGATAAAGAATTTCGAATGGGTTCGGAAGAGGCGCAGTCCTAAACAAAGAATATTCAATCGACTCTTGATTGGTTTCGCAGTTACAACTACACAAAGAGCTTTGTGACGAATAAGGAGACTCAGTGGCAGAGGGTAGTTGGTAACTTTTTATTGTGGTACTACTGCTGGTTCGTCGAGGTGTTGATGATGAAGTTTCCTGACTTTTTTGAGAAAGTCGCCATGATAGCCTGTGCGGGGTGTTGGTAGACTGCTTTGGCTCCACGAACGATATGCTATCAATATTGTCCACAGAATCATCAAAGGCATGATGTTTCCGGTTGAGAGACAGAAACTGCTTGATCTTCAAGCCGGTTCTCTGAATAGACATTTTTGAAGTCGCCCATGGGGTAAATTGAGTGACTACAATATACTTTTGAAGTCGCTTCGATAACAAACTTGGCTGACTTTGCTATGGAGAATATAGGAGGCGAGCGAGGAGAAAGACTTCAAAAGTTCTCGCCAAATGATTTCGTAGGACATAACATTAAATATGAGTTGAAGTGTGCGCAAAAAGGTCCAATAAGAGGTAGAAACTGAAGCCCTGCGATATACCATGTCACCAAGAAGGTGTCTAAATGGGATCGAAACATAGATACAACGAAGATTGTAGGGCTCGTACATAAAGCTCGTGGTTGACAGGGTGCGTGGCGGTTGCTTGCTTTGAGAGGGGAGCGAGAAGAGACCCAATATTGGAAGTTTCACGATGCCTTGAGACCAGAGGTCACCACAAAAAGGATGAAGAAAAATCTCCACATTTTACGCAAATTGTAGAAAGGAACTCAGCCATCGGAAATCATCAGCTCTACAGGTAGGGATAAAGCATGGCTAGTGCTGAGGACTAGATGGCCACAACAGCAGATGTACCGAGAAATGACCTATCGGACATTCAGACCAGCAATAGATACATAGTATTGGCGGAATGAACCGAACCCGGTGTTGGACACAGAACGAATGCCCGTAAAGACTTATCCATGGGGGCTTATGGAAACACAGAAGACGGGCCGATGCAGAGTTGAAGCTCGTGATCCGGAATCTAAAAGAAAAGCGAGGTTGTACTCAACGTCTGTGTGCAGCGAAACCTGCTGAGAAGGTTCTTCTGCACCTAAAAAAAGAAAGGGTTGAGTGTGCGTTTGGACTCTTCGGACGAAAAGAAATTAATATAAAAAAAGGTCGCCCAGACGTATTCGGCGACCTGAAAGTAAATCATGAGATGAGAATTGTTATGGACGAAAGGTATTGGGTCTGCGCAGAATCGGATGATGGTTCTCGGACTACAGAGGCGCTGGGTATATCGACGCTTTATGATAATGATGCAGAGGATCTCGTATGATGTATCGAGAGGCAAATAGCCGAGGCGGGGAGATCTCGCAGCCTACGACATCGTCACAGCCTCCGAAACTGATCGGACGATATATACAAGGCAGGATTCAAAAAAGGACGCCGAATATGGATCTGACCGGTCGTACAATACAGCATGCGATGCGCGTTGTACATGAACGGGTTGGATGCAAACAACGAAGAATGAAGTCAGGCAAACAGAATTGGGAAGGTTAACAAATCGGTCATGATTAAAGAATACTCAACAATTCAAAGTAGGAACTTCAAGGTCACATGAGAGCGTCTCCCTCACAAGACATTGTAAGCCATACGGGAAACATTCCAAGTATTAATACGACGCCCATCGAATATTAGTAAGGAGCTAGAATGCAAGCAATGAATTTTCCAAAGCATTCACGTGGCACCAGTGGGGCTCTACAAACTACGAATAAACATCGTCGGGTTCGCACCTCATCGGAACACAAAGATGCAGCTTTCTCCGGAACGTATCGCGCTTACAGCAAGGTGCAGTAACCTTCCTTGCTCGTGGTGACACTGCGACTCTGCAAATCGGCAGGGCACGTTTTTACCCACCGCTTCTGTGTTACGAATTGGACAGAAATTGTAACCAAGAACCCAATGACGCATTTGCGATGAGATATCCATTGGTATTCATGGAAATACATATATACCAGTGAGGTGTGGCGATCTTTGAGGCTTCATGGTCCCGGATTCCTCAAATGGTTGGCTGATGCTGTTCCTCCATCCGACAAACTCCGAAAGGTTCCATCCAGTGGGATTCGCGATGAGGGATTGATGGAGTTGGAGCGACGGGTTAATAGCAAACAGGTTTCCTCCTCAACTTGATCCAACCGGCACTTTCTACCAAACAAAAGGAGAAAAAGTAATCCTCTTGCCTCCCAAAAACGTCAACGACATGGTATCCTTGTAGCAAAACAACCCTCAATGTTTACTCCATGACTCCTGTGATTCTACCACATCATGCCGTTGTGACTTCGGCGCGACCGACGACTGATACTTGCCTCGTAGGATTGCAGTGCTAATTCGACCACTTCAACTCCAACTCCAGTTCCATACCAGCTCTAGCCTAGCATAGATTCCAACTCAATTCATGTTATCGAAGGAATCTTATAAGCACCTTCCTCCAACTGTGGTTGTATTTCGTTGTCTCTTTGACGCTTCGCTTGGTCTTCCATTGGTGCTATCATCGCTGGTGTTGTCGCAGTCTTCATAAAAGAACCACTTGCATGAGTCGGCGAGTGATGGTATTTCGTTTCTTTCTCGTCACGAAATTTTGGCGATGGGATGTTCGTTGACGGATATCGAAACCAACTCAGTATCCTCGAGTATATTGTTCTTCGTTCTTTCTTTTTGTACTTTCCATCGCTGTGTGAAAATGTTGGGAGTCCCCTCATGCTGGTCGGTGATACAGGACTTGTCTATGTTCTTGACCACATGCAGAGTGGAAGACCCTTGAGGTTGAAAGGAGGAAATTGAACGGTGATGTGGGAGCTTGTTCTTATGCTCGAAATGGATGGCAGAGGTGGCAGCGCTAGCTAGCTCAGAACCTACAAGCTCGAAGTTCAGATCTATCGTGTGGAGTAAACGATTATAGAGACTTGGTAGGACTATAGAAAACGCGAACTGGCAATAGACAAAATGGTAAATTGGTTTGTTGAATAAAGACGTAAAGTGAATTATGCGAGAGAGCAAAACCTGGTGACCGGCTCACTTATAAGCTACAAGTCCTGGAGGTAGCATGCGACAATCCAATCCTCATAACAGAAGAGCAACAAGCCACGCGTGGGATGCTTTGATGGCATTATTGGCCAGGCAGATGAGGAATGTTGGAATGCGAGCAACTTGAAGGCCGTCAACACCCAGTCTTCATTGGAAAGAGAATGGGTAAACACGGCCCAGTCCAGCTACGCCACGAGTATGATATCTGGCGAGACCCTTACACCACTTGTCAGATCATATCTCCATCGGATTTTCGAGTTGTGGTGTCCATTGAAAAGGACATTGTAAATATTGAAAGTAGTCAACTGAGCACTATACTCGAGTAATGATAAACGATGGTAAGTCATAAATCCTTTGTCGGTAGATCTTACTGTAAACAATCAGAAAGAAGAAGGAAAGAGCATAAAACTGCTTATCTAATGCCAGAAATGGATGTCATGAGCTGCGCCGACAAACGGGGTCCAGCCAATGATTTTAGGGTTGAGCTTCTCAAATGGGAAACGTATCCAATTACTGAGGTTCAAGACCGGGCCGCGATTTGGGCGCAAAATGTGGCTTGTGGTAGGCCGTATTTGGATGGCATGAGAGATGTGTTAATGATTACGAGTACAGCTATAATACGACGCTGTGGAGGCTGGCTGGCCACATTGCAAGGGCCGATGACATCGGACTTTACAGTGCCATTCTTAGGTGACAAATCGGGGTTAAAATGCCTGCGGCCCCGCAACAATACCCAGACGGCTTGCGATAGTAAGCGACTTTGGAAATGGATGGAACTGAGCCGCAGTAATAAACGGATTATCAAAAGTGGTTACAATAATTATTCTCATATGTTGGAATTGAACCCGAGATTCAATTGAGCTCTTGTAGAGAGAGCATGGAATTATTCTCGAGCCCTAGAAACTCATCCTTGAAAAAAAAGGATCCTGGACAGAAAACCTTCTGATATGGCAGCATGCTAGCAATGCACTATCGGAAAGAGCACATCTAATACCTATATACTAAACTTGAATATTCGTATTCCTTTGGAGCTTAAGCGACGACGTAGGGATTTTATTGAAACTCAGAGATGGTCGATCAAGGACAAGAAGTATACATCAACTTTTCATTGGCACCTGGAATGTCAAATTATGGATAGGCATGAATAGAGATTTGGAATTCTTCAGCAGCTTCGCTTAGGTACCCGAGCATACATGGGCTTGAATGCAACCCGCCTAGTAGCCTTTCCCGGTTGATAATTGTACGTGACAATTCCTGTAGTTGCTCTGCATGATCGCCTTAAACACCCTATCGCAAGGCCGAGAAGCCACTAAGATCGAGAGCAAAGGGAGAAAGAGATTTCTTCAAACACGAGTCAGACGGAAAGGGTAAAGGTGTCATAGAGAGCCCGAGGCCACAAAACCTGTGGTCCAGTTTCAACGAACCAAAGGGAATTTGCTCCGACTTTGAATTTTGCAGACCTTGGTGTGGATTCTGCGCATGGCGGTTGAGACAAGCCAATCCTAATTTACAATTGACGACGGGCTTGCTACCAAATACGGGCGAGCGGGGTCCAATCTTGGTGTTGTGGTACCGCAAAATGTCACCGCCCTGAAACACTTTTTTTTTTGGTGGCGAAGAGCCGATGCATCATGGACCTCGGCTCCAGGCTTTGCCATACAAACTTCCTCTTTCCCTCCACCAGCCTCCGCCCTCGACGCTCACCCGAACCCTCTTACACGCCATCTCCTCTTTTAATCCTTCCTACGTAAATTACTACTCTACTGGTCCATGAGAACTGTGCATTATATTCTTCGGACCTGCGCCAGATGGGGCCACTCTGGTGAGGTCGAGATTCCTCCTCTTGGTAATCAGGAACCGCGTCATAGCATCCCGCTTTTTGCATCAAGAGAAATACATAAGATCAGTCTGCTGTGCTAAGTAGCCGTTTTTTTCTTCTACTTCACATTTCACTGTTCTGTACAATCATATCCATTCACCTCTTTACCCAAGAAAACTAAAGAAACTTGCCGTCTCTCGCCAAAATGGTCCAGAACAAGGGCATCATTATCAAAAAGGCCCCAACGGGGCTATCCTGTCCCATGGCAGGATTTGACTCTTGAGACACGCGAGTTTGATATCGACCAAGCGCCGCCAGCGGGCGGTATCACCACGAAAAATATCTATGCCTCCTACGATCCATACCTGAGAGGCAAAATGCGCCAGCCGAGTACGAAGTCATACAGCCCCGCCTTCGAATTCAATAAGCCAATGTATAGCGGCGGGATTGTGAAAGTGATCAAGTCAGACTGCGAGAAGTTCCAATCAGGCGAGCTGCTCGCAGGATTGTTCAACATTGAGGAATATTCTGCCGTCTCAAAAGAGGCCTGCGAAACTTTGGTCAGAAAAATCGAAAACCCGTACATCCTAGACCCAATACACCATATCGGGGCTCTGGGCATGCCTGGTCTGACGGCGTACTCTTCCCTCTATGATATCGGTAAGCCAGTCAAGGGTGAGACGATCTTTATCTCAGCAGCTTCTAGGGCCGTTGGCCAAATTGTTGGACAATTGGCAAAGCATGAGGGTCTCACCGTTATTGGATCAGTCGGCTCGGATGAAAAGCTTGATTTTATCCTCAAGGAATTGAACTTCGATGGTGGATTCAATTACAAGACTGAAAAGCCAGCAGATGCCTTAAAACGTCTGGCGCCTCAGGGACTTGACATCTATTACGAAAACGTCGGCGGTGAGCAGCTTGAGGCCTCACTAGCTGCCATGAACGAATTCGGTAGAATCGTTTGCTGTGGAATGGTATCTGGATATAACACGCCAGACCCAGAGAAATACGGTGTTAAGACTTTGGCCCATGTTGTCATGAAGAGATTAACCATGAGGGGATTTCTTATCGGGGACAAGAACATGGTATGCTCCATTTCCACGACTCTTGCCTACTTCGCATTCCCCAAAATTCCAGAATAGGCTAACACTGTTTCTTCAGGGCCCTTTTTACGCAGCAGACCATGCTAAGAACGTTGGTAAGTGGCTAAGTGAGGGTACCTGTAAGGGTGCGATAGCGACAAGGTCAACTGTATGCGTAAGAACTAAATTGTCTACAAAGAGTGGAAGTGATCGTAAGATCTGAGGCTATTTACAGTTCCAAAGGCACGGGCCACATCGCTTCCTCCACGTCTGTACCCTCACATTTTGCTGCGCTTGCTTTGGCGTTGAGGTCTCCGAATGTTATTGTAAGGATGTCGGTGATAGCTTTCACATGCGGGTGTAAGATTGTACCATCATCGTTGATACCGTGTGCGACCTGGTTATATGCTTTTGAGGAGAGTAGGCTAATAACATAGCCCATTCGTTGTTGTTCCGAGGTCCACCAGTCGTTATTCATTCTGAGTTTCAACTGGAGCTTCCGAAGGAATGAGGGGAGTTCCTTTGGGTCCTCTCCTGAGAATTCGAGTGGGTCTGGGTGGAATGGCGATCGTAAAGTAGCTTGTAACCCTCCATTAGGTGGTCGAGTACTGAGTGCGCTGATTATGGTATCTTTTTCTTTTCTCTCAAGGGCGTGCGCTTCTATAAGATCGTGATTCTGGCTCAGTAATTCGCCGTATCGGGCTTCGTATTCCTGGGCTTTGTGGGAAGAGTCTGTAAGGGACTTCCAGAGTTCCTCAATAGTTGTTTCCGAGTCGACATGGGCTTCAGCGAGGGCATTGATCTCATGGAAAAGTTGTTGTTGGTGTGAATTCCATGTCTCTTGGTAGTTTTCTTCACCTTTGATAGCGTGGTCTAAAAGAGGGTAGGTTTGCGTAAGGCGATTCATTACTACTGGCGATCTCGATCTGAATCTAGGAGCTTCTGAGTTTACTGGTGTGTTGATAAACGAGGTACTGTTGGCGGAGGTCATTGTAGCGGTGGTTGGTGTAAGGTTGTGGTGGGAATCGTGATCGACGTCGAGGACAAGTTAGATCGCGATTATGTGTGCGGTAATCAATGTCACGGTACAAGTGCAAGTCGAGGACAATTGCGACTTGGTTGAATAGATTGATTACAGGGAGAGAAGAGATTCTCAAGGAGATCTGTCTTTTAAGTCGGTTGACACTGGTCTGTGCTGGTTTATCCATAATTGTGAATAGCTTCATGAATGAACGCAGGTCACCTGATCTGACTCCNTTATGTGTGCGGTAATCAATGTCACGGTACAAGTGCAAGTCGAGGACAATTGCGACTTGGTTGAATAGATTGATTACAGGGAGAGAAGAGATTCTCAAGGAGATCTGTCTTTTAAGTCGGTTGACACTGGTCTGTGCTGGTTTATCCATAATTGTGAATAGCTTCATGAATGAACGCAGGTCACCTGATCTGACTCCTTGACAGGTATATGCTAGAAGCTAGATAACCGTAGATTTTAGTAGGGTACTGTCACGAATCACGTGTTCACGTGATAAGAGAAGACCAGGCGGCGTCCTGAAAGGTCAAGCACTATCAGTACTCTTATAGCAAATAGGGACGCTTGGGCTAGCTAAGCGATCCAGGGATTTCATTCAGTTAGTATCACGTGACAGTGTCACATGATCGTTGGAGCTTGCAGGAGCTTGCGTTGGAGCTTGAGGATCTTGGGCTCCCCGTAGGCTCCACGAGAACGAAGGTTCTATATAAGACTGGCACTTCTGCCTTTAGATAGGAGCTTCGTGCTCAACTTAGTTATCAATCTTATCATATTAGTTTGACATCTTTGATACAAGTAACGAGTTCACTTCCAAGTGAACAACCCGATAGTCTTCTTCTTATCATAGCATACCAACCAGCGAACACCCAGCCAAGTTTAGTTAGCCAGTTTGAGTATTCGTTACACTTAGTTAGCTTCTCTCTGTATTCTATATTATGTCCTCGTCTTCTAACAAGAGATCTACTTAGTTCGAGACGTCTAATAAAACGCCCCTCCTTTAACCTCTAACTAGCTTTTTATTCTCTATCCCTTAAGCTTTATTCTAAATTATAATAGTACCCTGTTTTTATTTAAATAGTGGGTCTATAAGCTAAGTATATAGAATAGAAGTAAAGTCTTAAGATATAAATACTAGAAGATAAGATATAGTATAAATATATAGTAAGTATAGAGAGATATACTCCCTATAAGCGAGTAGAGTAGTTCTAATATATTGTTACGGAGTTGGAGGAACTGGGGGCGGATCACGTGTAGCATGGCCCATGCGTGCTACTGGAATCCTGTATTTAGGCTCTCGTTCCTCTTGAACTCTCTTCTTCTCTCACTTAGTTGTTCGTTCAATATAGCAGTTTCCGGTTTGACTCAGTATTCATCACAGCAAGCAGTGGTTCACTCCACACGGTCACATATATAGCCTATTCGTTAATATTAATAGGCCTAGAATAGGACTAGCGCCTCTTATAGAATATACTATAGTAAAGTAGTTAAGCTAAGATTACTTATACTATAATAATAATCGTACTAGCGTTAATGATTCCTCTAACGAAATCTAAATCTAAATTAATAAGTTTTTAGAAGTACTCTATAATATCTAGATAAAAGTTTAGATGTAAATTTATATCCTGTCGGTTAAAGAAGCCCTTAATGAGTACTGTCCAGTATTAAATCATTAACATCCATAATATTTATATAATAATGTAATGTATCCAGCCCTAAATGAGTGCAATGTCGCTTGCTTGCGACAGGGGGGTTCTGTGTCCTTGTGTTATCTTGAATATTTGTTAATTACTAAGTACCTACTTGGGTTATCTCAAGTCGGGGGGCGGCAGGGGAAGAACGGCTATGAAACTAGTCGCTAAGAACGTAGATAAGTCCCTTCTAGGGCGCGCGGGAAGGGGGTGGGGGTGAGGCTCGAGTTGGGAGCTCGAAGAAGTAACCTAACCCGACTTAAATAAATATCTTATTGTCCTTTCTAGTCACTTTTAGTGCCAAATGCTAGAGCCAGAGTTCAAGCTAAATAACAGTAGGTTGAATAGAAAACTTGATTGAACACTAAGAAACGACTAAAGCTATTCAGACTCAGCAGTTCTATTTTATAAATACACTAACATTAACTAGGAGGGAAATCAGTTACAGCAGTTCTGATTTCCAGATCTTTCTTAACATTAATTCGAATATATATCTAATAATTAGAGATATATACGATGTCCTTCCCGTGTATTCTGGGCACCAACAGCGTACATATCCAAACAACGGGGAAGGAGTGGCAAAAGGAAAGCGAAACTTGATCTTCATGGTCATATATTTGAGTGTGATTGTGATTGAATATGAATGAGCATGAATATATCGTCATACGATTCTTAGTTAGTCGAGTAGTTTCAATAGCGTAAGTAGCATTGTCTGCGAAACATGTAAATGAGAAGTCGTACATTACCCATCACCTATCACCCATCACTCACCACCTTCCACCTCCCGCCCAAAGGAAACAACGCAACCTGGAAGATCTCTCGACGACCGAAAGCAAACAAACAATTAACTCCCCCGTTCATTGGTTCTTTTCTCTCATGGACCAGGTTGCTGTCATAACGTGGTGGTGAAAAATCACCGCTTGGGGAGAAGGGCTAGATTAGAATCTAATAATAGGTAGATGTGTGCCAGCGATCATCAGTATGAAGCTGATAAGTTGGATGCCAGCATGTACGCATAAATTTCCCCCCAACCTCATGAATATTGCCCCAAGAGGTAACAGTATAACGACTGAATCTGGGGTGGGGCACATTATGCCACGATTTTGGATATGTTACAAGCTCTGGGGACGGATCGAACGAAACCGTTGTATGTGATCAAGGCCAGAAGGCACGAAGGCGAAACGGGAGTATAGGACGCTGTTAACTTCCAAGTATCGTCGAAAATGGACCCTGAAATGCGCTTTTGGAGTGCGCCCGACGGCCTAGCACTAACGATGGAATTTCCGAACCACAAACAAATCCACCTAAACCTGCTACAATCTTTGACAACACCGCACTGCGAACATCGATGAGGCTATTTAGAACTTGACGATATGGTCAAGAAGGGTACCAGATCTTCGGGTGACGAAGAATGAAATGTTTGAGTCTCAAGGTACTAATGTAGAACTAATTTTCTTATCTCCGAGTCCCCTGTGAGTCAATTTATAGGGAGTGAATACCAATAAAAACCTATATTCATCTAGGTAGTCTGCCAACAAGTCTTAAGTTAACCAACTCTCACTTGCACTCTAGATAGTATGAAGGAATAGGATGAAACGGGTCATTCTTCAATCTTGTAGAACCTAAATTAGAGAGCTTTAAAGCTTTTATCGGGCAATAGGGGTACAGATATGCTAGAAAAGGGCAAACTTTATACGGACATGTTAAAATAAGTGGTGTGTTGAATTATTTGCTATTCACTCACCGCCCACTGGCGTCATTTCGGGTTACTTTGTATAAAACTGTACGTTACTTCAAAAAGTTAAGGGGTTCTCCTCTTTCTATCGTAACTTATCCTAATATCCTTCGGAATCCCAAGCATACTTGTCCAATTCCTTCTTCGTTCGTTCCTTGTTATATACCATATAATACATTGGGTGATATGCCACGAAAGTGAGGTTCTTCAGGTCCTTTTCAAGGTTTGTCTTTGTGTAGTAGTAGGTGAAGCTATTAGTTCGTTATCTAGCCAGGTATTTCCGTACATAATCCAAAACACAAGCTCTTGAGTAAAGATATTGAGGCTCTTAGTAGTTCCTAAGTTACGAGAGTCTACGAATCTGAACCGGCATGCGATTTGAATGATTTCTGGGTTATTTGGAGGTTAGTAGCCGCGTATACTGCGAAGTAAGCGGGTAGGTAAGCGAGCCGAAAGGGGGGGAGTGGGGTTCCTATGAGGTGTTTGCTTTCTTAATTAAAAGTTGTTCTTGGGGGTAGATTTCTGTCGGTTTCTGCTAGTTTCCTAGGGCCTAATAAATCCAGAGCTAGGCGATAAGACTAGACTCCCCCCAAAATTAGACAAGACAAGTTTATTTCCTACGTCATCTAGTGTATTACAGCATCCTAATAAATACACTTAGGTCGGAAACAATATATCAGCAAATCGTAAAGGTTATATACTTACTACCACTACTACTATGCCTGTACCCCTACTGCACGCCCTATAGGCCCTGTACGCCTACTTTACTTGAGATTAGAGCTTGGCTCTTTGCGTGCCGTTAGTACTCGCTACCCTCGTTATAATTACTGTCGTATTGTTACTCTCGCAGGCTCGCTATCGTATAAAGCTCGCTATCATATAATTTTGGTGCCCCAATTTGTTATTTAGAAAACAGAGTGAGGGAGAGAGGGAGAGACAGGGGAGAGAGATATAGGGATAAAAGCGGGACAACATTTTAGTCGTACGTATCGCTTATCCCTAGCCCCTAATACCATCTTTCTAAAGAGGCTAAGCTCGTACACGTGTCGTGCTAAAGATTCTTGTATACCTACCCATCCTTTTTCTCCCTCCTACTTGCTCTCTTTTTTCCCCCGGTAGCTAGACTATAATTACGAGTATACAACGGCTAGAATAGGGGGAGTAGATGGGTATTTGTAAGGTAAAAGGGTAGAAACCACGTTAAGGGTTTGCGGTAGAGCTCTAAAAAACGTCAGGGTACGGGAAAGGGGGCGTAAGAGGGTACTCGCTAACTCCTACAGTAGTAGAGAACTTGTAACATGTAGAATAAATTGGACCGAGTGTTAATAGACCGACTCCACCGATTCTTTAGCTCTTCCCTAAAATCTAAAGTAAGTGTTGTTATTTGCGATTGACAAAATAGTTACTTGGTCTCACTGTCGATTTAGGATTTGGTAACATCGGACGGCGTTAAATGAATACACAAGTTTATTGTTCAAGTTCGATGCGTGGAAAGAATTGTCCGTCGGACGTCACTTCTTGAACACTTTCTACACTATTTCATCCACTATCATGTAGAGATAACATTTAACACCAATAGACTAGCCAATATCTTTCCGGCACTACGTGTCTCCTACACCGTCCGGAGTGTTTCGAAGTCGGCTAAGGACGTGCGACCCTAGAAAAAGAAAAGAAAGTTGCTAGATCCCCTTCTAAACTGGTTGGATTAAGTTAGGTAGGAATAGGAAAATTAGTTTACCGAGGATGTAGAGGGCTAGCGTATACGAGCTATATACTGTACTTTACTTAGTTATCCTTGTATAATTCTAATGTCTGAGAATATCTTTTTTCGAGTTTTCAGTCCGCTAACATAGGCCAGCCGATTCATTGTTTGACACGACCTGACTGGGCTACCAAATGACAGCGAAAATACAGCACCTTCTACGTTTTACGCAATTATGCTCGAGTTACTTCCTGTTAATAATTAGCAGTTTGTTACTGTACGGGGTTTTGCTAGACTCTGATTCTTCACTTTATGAATTCAGGTACAATGATTAATGTTACAATATTCTCGAATGAAGAGAAGTTGTAGAGTCAGCATGCGCCTATTGTTGCTTTTTACATAGAATTGACGAGCTAGAATGGGGTCTTCGTTTTGGAGTGATTAGCATTGCCCGGGATAATTTTCATACAATCCCTCGAGCGTGCTGCGGTTCAATCCTTCGGTGTCATTTAGGCTGTCGAGACAGTAGGTAATCGAAGGGTCGCCGGAGACGAGTTCGATGTTGTGTTATTAGATAACCGGCAGTACCTGGCGGGATTTTCAAGCTTTTTTGCAGTACTAATATTTCTCATTCTCAAATAGGTAGGGACGAACGTAGTTGTGAGAAGATTCAGGAACGGGAGAGTGAGTAGCTTTTTACTACAAAGAGCCCAGAAGTCGGACAGGAGCAATTTTAGTTATTCATCTCCTATACGCTTAACCGTTCTTTTCATACTAGTACCAGAGATTCTAAATCGTTTAATTACCGTATCTAATTGTTTTTTCATTATTAGAGGCAAAGAAGGCCCACCACAATGTCTTTCCGGTGCCTGTTACAATATAGTAGTGAATGTCCACCTGAAACCTCGCCTCAGCTGCCACCACAGCATACTTAGACATGAATAACCACAAAATAGCGTCTTTCCTACTCCTTTGGTTCAACGGTAATATTTTGGTCCTTAAAAGGATTCAAAGCCTACCTTGCAGCACACTGCCAGGACACGCCGATAGGTGTAGGATAGGCACGGACTCAGATCTCACGAGTTTGGTAATTTTAGAGGATTGCATTCTTCACGAATGTCGCCTCGAACACATACCTACCCATTTGTTTGGATTGTGAGTCGCCAGTTCCTACGTGTGTAGCTGCTGGTTGGCTGGCACTGGAGGCGTGGGGATCCCTCGCTGGGCGACGATGCTGCTCTAAACATCACAAACCGAGATGCATACCCATAAAGAACCGCTCCTAGAGCGGATTCACTCATGCGGCTATCATCAACCAACCAAATATCCGATGCTTAGGCATTAGCAACTAGGTCACCTCCAGTGGAAGAGTGCTGGTTAACAGCTACTGTGCCCGCACCGGCCATAGTGAGAATCCGTGGAACAGTCAAGCACAAAGTGAATAATTGACATACCCTATGATTTATCATTGGATTGCTATGTTCATCAACCTTTCACCTTTCAATTATGACTGAATCCATCTCACCTATGCAGAAGGGGGGAAATAACGAGCACAGCAAGGAGGGTCATGGTCAGCATGATTTGGGAAGTCATGAGACCAAGATGCAGAAGAGTGTAAAACTCAACATCTAGTGAAGCCACAAGGTGTTCTTGAATAGTATGAACTCATCACATAGTCAACTATATGATCCCTTATCATGAGAAACTACATTCATTGAACCAAATGTGATCACAACAAACTATGAGCACTCTAGGCATATGCTCCACTATTGGAAGCCCTATTTTTTTTCTTTCTCATATTCTTTCAACTATGATCATCAACGCCTTCTCTTGTGGTTCGATTCGCGTGCTCTATATTTCTACCATTGAGAACTTCGTTAAGAATTTGCGCTCGTATATTCCTACCAGACACACGCACACCCTCCAAATCCAGCACATTAACAAGCTGCCAGATACCTCAGCATTACGGAACTGAACCTCTTGGTTCCGTATGTAATCAAGATTAGCAATCACGCAATTTGCTCAATTTGCTATTCACCCGGAGTTCTCAAATGAAAGGTTTTCAGCTCGTACACTAGCTGAAACAGAAGTTTTACATCTCCCGGTACCAATATTCACTTCCCTTGACTGTTGAAAGCAGGATTCCTCGGCGTAGACAACCTGGCAGTTAGAGTTTCGTAGAAGGCGAGTGATCTGCTATTCTCTCAAGGCTTGATCTGCGAGACCAGCTCATTCACCATCGCTCTCCTACCACCAATATAGATAATGTATACAACTATGTATCTCTTTTGTTCACTCGTGTGGCTTGGTGCCTCCTTAAAGCGTTCAAGCTTTGGGAAGTGAAATATAACAAGTAAAACAGGGGTTATCTCAAGCGCCCAGCTATACCAAGTACATACGTATGGGCCTTATGAAATCTAGCTGGATGGACGATGTTCCGAGATCAACAATACCTAACATACTTTGCCATCGGATATAGTACTGAAAGGCTTTAGTGCAAACACAGATAGTGCTAATAATCATTCGTTGCGTGATATTCTTCTTAGATCTATAAGAATTATAGCGGTGAAACAACATGGCTTCTGTTACTAAGCACTAAAATAAACCACTTCTGTAGAGAGAATCATAGTGTGGATTATTTACTTAATTTCCTAATCTATTCTGCTCACCCTAGACAGTGATATATCGTGCTTTTCAAAAGAAAAATGTGAACTTGGTATGAATCCTAAACACTCCATAACCAGAAACACGTCTCATCACTACAAGATTCCCAAGAAACCTCGCTTCGGACATACCGCAGGCATATCCAAGGCTTCATCTGGTCCAAGACTTTACATCATGAGAATAATGGCACAATGCTCAGTTTTGTACCTATGCCATACAAAACAGTTCATCTTGTTGAATTCCAATATCGCCTCCTCTCCTGCTGTACTCTTCTCGAAAGCTACGGTACGTACCACTTTACGCTATCATTCATAACAAATTCTACCTTATTTGCACCCAGAGCTTTAACACATGACTTCAATTTCGGCGGCAGACGTCTTGGAAGGAGACGGGCCCAGGGCCTTCTTGTACGCAATCTCAATATAAGAGCGGCATATGATGGATTCCTCAGCAGAAATACGTTGCTTCGACTTCTTAGATTGAGTGTCTTGCGATTATAATCCGTCATGTAGTAGGGATTCAGGGAGTGGCTAATGGGACAATAGTTCTAGTCAGAAAATGGAAAAACTTGAGCTACATAGACTTTGAATATACGGAGTACTTTAATTAATCCAAGAGATCTGAGAAACTTGTATAGAGAAATAAATATGAGAAATCCACACAATCTTCTAAGAAAACATTTCTATTATGTAAACCTTACTCGTACGTAGATAAAAGGTATTTGTATTATACTATAACATTCAAAATTTAAAGTGTTAAAAGATACGTGCACTACCATTTATCGGACCTATCATTGGTAATACGCTTTGTGGTGAATCTTTAAATTGACAAGACTGTAACGAAATTTATACCCTGTTAAGGAAGCCACAGTCGCCTTCGCCTATTCTTATGGTTGAATGGTAAAATTTGGATTTAAACTCCAAAATACCTACCTTGCAGTAAAACTGCCAGGATTTACAAGAGAGATAGGTGGGGACCTTAACTTTGACCCCCTGGGTTTTGTAAATTTTCGCATCCTTCGCGGGATGTCAGGTTTAAGCTGGTCGGGATATTCGACGTGGAGTCCGGGCTTAAACGGGCTGCTGATGCCTACATGGTAGAAGTCAGAGGGCCGACACTGGAGACAGGGGATGGCTTCGCTCAGTTGAGCGGTGAAATGCTTCTATATCACCAAAACGCGATGCATACCCCATGAGTTCACTCATGCGGCTATCATCAATGAAACTTAAGATGCATAGACCAAAAGCACATTTAAGTCATTCTCTAGTGAAAGAGCTGCTGTAAGTAACCCTGCGCCCACTTGCCATAGTGAAGATTAGATCCCCCAAAGGAAAAAGTCTCAAAATGATGAAGTTTCACATCCGATGATTTATCACGGTGTGTTCAGTCACGTGTGTTCAGTCACGTGTGTTCAGTCACCCAGTATGTTCAGTCACCCAGTATGGGTATACGGTTGTCTGCATCTGCGCCAAATATAGCGTGCGCTAGTTCGTTCAATCGGAGATTTGACCTATCTCAGCTATGTTCAAGAAGGGAGACTTTGATGGGTCAACGGCTAGGAGGGATTGATATGGCTCAGTAACCTGGGAGCTTCACTGAACCAAAGATGCCTGAGAGTAAGACTCATAATCATGAGAAACCACAGACGTTCATTGAACCAAACGTGGTAATACAACCCGAGCAGTCGTGGCATACATACAAAGATTTTTTTTCAACTATTTTCATCGTAGAGACAGTCTTCGATTTAGAGAGAGAGAGAGAGGGAAACCGAGGTTGCGGACTTGCAGTTCTCTTTTTCTTTACTTGTTATGTTATGGTAGAAATTACTGTACTCGACCACTACATTGAAATGCTAGAGAAGTATTCTTGCATAATACGTCGACAAGGACAGTCGAGATTATGATAATCTTGGCGAAAGCTCACATTCACCTAAGGGATCATGATATGATGACACCAAAATTACCTACCCCGCACGCACACGCAACCTTGGAAATTCCATCCCCTAAATCACGTGCCCATTATCACGAAAAGGGGTATTTGTTAGCGAGCTCTTCACTACCAGCCCACCACTACCACCAGCAACCACCACAACGAAACAAATCCCATCCCAATAACCCCTCTAATCCTCAAGAGCCCACTTCATTTCCTACCCCACATAACCCCTTGAGATTTCCTCCAAAGAACCCCAACACAAACCCACCACCAACAAGCCCCACAAAAAAGAAAGCCCGCATGAGTTTGCATCCTCATGCAGGACAGTAATATGTTGGTGGTTGCCGCGAAATGCAACAAAAAGAACCACCGACTCCACAAAAAACATACACCAGCCCGCCAAAAGCAAGCAGAACCGCGGTGGCTTGAAGGAGAAAAAGGATAATGGGACACTCAATGTGGATATGTTGGTGGCTGCTGCGACGTGCAACAAGAGGGATTTGCATCTCCGAATGTGGATGATGACTGTAAGCTTATTGTACTGCTCGAGTGTACCAAGCATGTGGCTTTCCAGATGATGCATGATACACCACGACAAGGAATTCGAAGAATTTTGCCACTAGGGTCGATTGTTGAGGCTCAAATGTTTGATGTATGGTCTAGAAGGATTTTATTAAACTCATCCCGAAATATAGACGTGTCTAGTTCTAGTCTTTCTACAGATATTGAATCGAGCCGCGATAGCTCTGGCCTGCATGGTCCAAGTAGCTCTATCTAATTTGAGCCCGATGCACAAGAAACCATGAAGACACATCAGATTCACCAGAAAATCTACCCCAGCAACTCAGGAACTTCAAGCCTTCTTGACAGCATATCCTCTCAAACGGACATAGCCGAGATAACCACCACCACCCTCAGTCTGGCTAGCGCAAACAGTCTTCAAAATGCTTGCAGCCTCTTGCTCACACTTTTCTCTTTCCTCCTTGCCCAACTTTGCCTCGACAGCATCAAAGAATTGCTTGCCCATGAGTTTAGACCAGCCGAGGATACCACCTTTGTCAGTTTTAGTGGGGCGATATTCCAATTCCAATTTCTGAACTTGGAACGAGTTGGCTTCAAGGGTGGTTTTCATCCATGCCTGGTCGGGGAAGAACCATGGATCAACAGCTCTGGCAGCTTCGATTCCAATGCGGGGAGCAAGAAGAGCGAGGAAGGTGGAACGCATCCTGAAAAGGTCAGCACATTTTCAAGTCAAATCACGAGAGGAGGGTAACTCACTCCGCACAGTTTCCCATTCCGCCCATTTCGAAGACGAAAACTCCACCTGGCTTCAAAGCAGCGTGAACACCCTTGAAGAAGTCATTGCGTGTGGCTTCTGGTGTCAAAATCCACTTCCATCCATGTCAGTAATGCCTTTCAAGTGTTGTAATGGGGAAGTCAACTTTAGAGAATGTGGGATCTGTTTTGAAACACACTTACATGCATGGCAGCATTGGAGAAAACCTTGTTGTAGGAGCCGTTTGCTAAAGATGAATTATCAATGACTTTGGTAGCATCAAGGACTGCAGTATGTCAGTAAAAACAGAATTGGTCTCTGAAATTGAATGCTACATACCGTCGAAAGTGCAGATGTTTGAGACACCAGCCTTTTCGGCCGCCTCCTTAGCTGCTTCAATCATCGCTGCGGAGCTGTCGACACCATGGATACGACCGGTAGTGCCGCTGGCTAGGACCTGTGCCATTTGGATATTGAGAACGCCATCTGAAATGCGAGATTAGAGAACGCTTCTTCCAGCGAGTCCAAAGTCATTGATCAGGAAAGTAGACTTACCGCCGCAACCAAGATCCAGAATAACATCATCCTTATCAACGCTCATCCAACTAACAACTTTCGTAGCCAACTTGGGGACAAACGAAGCGGAGCTCTGGTAAGCGTTCGAATCCCAATGATCCTCTTGATTTGTTGAAGTCGCCATCTTTGAGTGTTGAGGTGAGTATGTTAAGAGAACTTCGTAAGTCTTAGAGATCAATTGTAAAGAGGAAAATACGTTGTGACTGAAAGTTAAATAAACAGATCCGTACCGTGGCGTCCTTTCCTATTTCGGCGTGCTGGAGAGGCGCATTAGCGAGAAGCTTAGGCAGTGGGGAATAACAGAAGCGATATCGGCGTGGCTTCAAGCCTATGTCTACGAGTGAATTGAAGGATGGGGGATGTCAGTGGGTTTCACTGCATTTAGCGTTGTTTGACAAGGCTGTTGTCTGATATCCTGCTGCAAGAGAGGTTTTCTGGGTACCTGTGAAGGAGTCAAGCATGAGAAGCAAGACCCAGCATGCTAGTACACTTTCCGGTCAATTCCGGGGGAAAGGGACGAGAGGGAAAGATCAAATTCATACTGGCTACATAGGTATCATTTAAGCATCTAATATGATCATCATACTGTACCGATATTCGACTTATATTCAGTCAATATCTAATAATTGGTACTTGTCGTCGCCCAAGGCACCTTCAATTCTCTTCATGACTGCAAGGACCTTTTCTTCTTCCAGCCTTTGGCCTACTACTTGCACGGCAACAGGAAGCCCATGCATAGCTGTTGCATCGTAATGCTTATATGCCCCCTGAGCTACCCCGTTCAATTTCTTCAGGGAGAAATCTGATGGAAGTTGATCCAGGGACTTGTCAACGTGTGTTATCGGCATGATACCGCAAGTATAATCCAACTACCTTAATATTAGTATCCTGATACATCTCGAGGTTGAAGAAGCGGAACTTACGAGGTTGAACAGAAATGTGTAACCACAGCTACTGACTGCATCCTTCATTGCATCATGAGGGGTAGCTGGTGTAGCATTGGGTGGGGTAATCATAACATCAATCTTCGCTTCGTTCTCCCACCAGTCGTGGAACTTTGCCTTGTAAGCTTCTCTCTTGGTGACGAATTTCCACTGTTCATAAGAGGATTTCTCCTTCCAGTCCTTGATGAGACCGGCCCAGATCTCATCACGACGAACGTATTTGACCCACATGTAGTACAGCCATTTGAGAGGGCTTGGCAACTGCATGTAAAAACTCATCTGCCTTGCTCCCCTATCTTCCCACTCGCCGGTTCGGAAAAAGGATTTGAAAGTCCTGCAACCATCAGCATTGAGAAGCTGTGATCCGATGTATAGCGCTTCGTATGGCGATGGTGGATGGACATCAATAACCTCATGTCCTTCTTTCTGCAGTGCTGCTACCACTTCGTCAACTGCTCTAGCACAGGCAGGACTAGGATCAACTACCCCATCTGTTCTCAGAACGCCAACTTTGAACCTCTCCGTTTCTTCTGTCGCCTTGAATGTATCTGCCCGCCAAGGGATTGGGTGGATGGAATGATCATATTTCCATGGCTTCATTCCGATTAGTGAGCTGGTGAAATATGTGAGGTCCTCCAATGTTCTAGACATAGGACTGAAAACCGAGGGTATTCCTTCTTGACCTGGCATACTAGTCACCATACCATTTTTCGGCCATCTTCCAGTCGAGCATCGTAAGCTGTGAATTCCAGAGAAATGTGCCGGAACTCTTACACTTCTATAATATTGTCAACAAGCGGTTTCAAACTCAATCCAAAAGCGACGTACGTACCCAGCAACATCAGAGCCAATTCCAATCCTCCCACCACCTGCAGCCAGTAATGCACTCTCACCGCCGGTTGAACCTCCTGGGGAATACTTGTTATTATGTGGATTCGTACACCTCCCCCAAACATCATTCGTGCTCTCGAAACTCAATAGCGTAACCGGTAAATTCGTTTTGACATACGGAACCGCTCCAGCATCCTTCAAGAGCCTCACCATCGTTCCATCTTTCTCCTGTTTGTTGCCTACATTGCAACTATACCCCACGGAAGTGTCATATCCACCAACCACCACCGAATCCTTCAAACTGACCGGAATTCCTGCCAAAGGTCCTTTCATATTTATGCTACCATCTGAAATCCATTCTTCAGCCGAGCTGATCATAACCTCGGTCACACTATTCGTCTTGGACTGGGCTTTGAGAGCTGCCTTTCCGTAGGCTCGGAGGATATCAATTGGTTGGAGGGCTTGTTTGTGTACATCTCGAACAAGTTGTTCAATTGGTTTTGAAAGGACTTCTCTTTCCGAGGAACTAAAGGGTGTTGAGTAGGAAGGAAGTTCTCGAAGTCTTTGTGTTCGTTCTGCTTTTTTGAGGTTGCTGGATATGGGAGTTAGTGATGTTGAAGGTTCCATTGAACTCTCCCCATTTATGGTTGCGGGGCCTAATGCCGTGTGGGGCAGTAGATAGGACAGCTCGGCTTACCAGTCTTTTTGGTGTTGGAAATAGTCAAGTAAAAACACCATCTTGAGGTATGATGTCAAGTCTGATTTGTTCTGGACTTTTGAGGACCAAACTAGTAAACGATTTCGGGTTGTATGTAAAGAGGAAGGAGAGTTGTCGTTCTGAAGCCTTGATAAAGCCTTCGCTATGCGGGGCGGAGCGGGGCGGATATGCGCCGAGGGGGAGAGCTCAGATGGGCGGGTTCCCACAGCTTTATCGGCCCATAACTGATGATATGATCGGACGTATCTACCCGAGCTCTGTGGCCGCTCTTCGTGGCCGCTCGCTTGAGCATTTATTGCATCGTTCTATCTAGTTTCCAAGATAACTCAATTCATGTTTACCGGGTTCAATAAAGTTTTGTAGTGGACATTTAATATTATATTGTTGTAATCAAGAACCTTAAGAAAATCAATTACAACCGCGTGAGAACAAAGAGAGTTCCTTTACTCGTATATTAAGCTTATCTGTGAATGTCAACGCCGGCAGCAGTGAGCCGATCATTTCACGTGACAGTAGCAAACAACCTGAAAGTCATCTATCCATCTGACTTCTCTCCTACTCAAGGTGAGAATAATAAATTCTCTCCCGACTCCAAGTTTTGCTTGACATGAATTCATTTACCCCTGGGTCACATCACCCGTTACCCCACAGATAACCCCGCATCAAGCTTGGTAAACATGTCTTCGTCAACATCTTCCACCCCTGGCCACCACCAGGACATCTACGGCAACCCTACTCCAAGAACCTCCACAATCTCCACACCAAGACCATATAATGACTACACCATAGAAAGGTTCGAGAACCCGGACTTCAACATTTACAACAACAGTGACACACCACCAGCCGGATACACAGCGTCACCCACCTTTCAACTACTGATCTGTGTGGCGTGCGGAACACAATACGACACAACCGACCCCTCACACCTTTCAAACTGCAGAATCTGTGACGACCCTCGGCAATACGTCCCTCCAAACGGTCAACACTTCACCACCCTCTCCACGCTACTGAATACCTCACCTCCCTACCGAAACAAATGGACCCCCTTCCCATCCGACGATCGCTTCTGGAATCTCTGGACCGAACCCAAATTCGCCATTGGCCAACGCTCAATCCTCATAAAGACACCACTAGGAAACATCCTGTGGGATTGTATAACCTTCCTCGACAAGCAGACCATAGCATGGATCAACAGTCAAGGCGGCCTCGCAGCAATCATCATCTCGCATCCACATTACTACACCACCCACTTGGAATGGGCTGAAGTCTTTGATTGTCCCGTGTACCTCAGCTGGGAAGACGTCTCCTGGCTCAACCGACTAGATCGTCTTGGGAAAGCACGTTGTTTCATTGAGGGGAAATCGGAAGAAATCGAGATCCGGGGTCAGAAATCCGGGGTGGTGGCCCTGAAACTTGGAGGTCATTTTCCGGGGAGTCTGGTCTGTCTGGCTTTCCAGAGGTTGTTGGTTGCCGATACCTTACTTACTACGCCGGCGGGGGTGGGTGATTGGAGTCAGAGCAAATCGGGAGGCAGGCCGGAGGGCATGAATAGTTACTCTTTCATGTGGAGTATACCCAATTTCATCCCGCTTAGTCCTGAAGAAATTGAGGGAATGTGGGAGAGGATGAAGTACTTTACCTTTGTAAGTACCCATGGTGCTTTCGTTGGCCAAGACATCAATGATGGGCATGGGGGAAGTGAGAAGGGGGTAAAACAAAGGGTCTTGGAAAGTATGCAGATCCAGGTGCGGAGGATGGGATGGAAAGAACATGGTTTCTTGAAAGAAACAATATAAGACGAATAGTTTGTGTAAAATCGGTGTTATACCCTAATGCGGAAATCTATATGATTCCCAGCTATAATATGAGAATCATCTTATGAGCATGCATCTTATAGCAAGGATGAAACGAAGAGATAACGAAGCTTCATGATCGTCATGATGTGATTCTAGAATTTATGCAGTTTAGGCAGTTCAAAGCTGCAAGGCCCCTCTAAATCCATACGTTCTTACGGCATATCCCTATGATCCTGCATATCAAACCCGGCAATCGGAAACGGTAACCAGCCGATTCAGGGACCAATGCAGGAGATGTCAAAGCCCAGGAACGCCCGCGGTGCTTCAACATGAACCAAAGGTTCTACCTTGATATATGCGAGTAGATAACCGCTTCGTGATAGGAAAAGTAATAGAATTTGTAGTGGGATTCAGCTCAATAACATCAAATAGTATATCCAGGATATGCAACTCCAAAACCGTATTTGTACAATATGGGTCCCAACCTAACCCAACGCAGAAAACTAAAAAGGTATATATCAGAAGCGATGTAAAAGAAAAACCTGATTAGGGGGCAAAGATGTTGTACAAGCCCCCACGCGCTGTAACCCCCCAATAATAATACAAAGGCTCCCCTCGCCAGAGCGACAAGCCATCTCGTTCTCTTGCCGCATAAACGTAAAACTTTTCGTTTGAGAACATTCCTTTCGCCATGTATGGGTGTCCGAAACGCGAAAACCCCCCCCACAACGCATAAACACAACCTCCAACCCATGCTTGCTTATCGATGAAATTCGTCAAAAATTCCGTAGAGGAAATCCTCTAACATTCAAACTGCCACCAACTTTTATTATAAATCATTGCTCAGCGTACCCTTGTGTGTGATTTGGTCCCTTCTTGGTGGAGTCATGAGATATGTGTAAGAAATCTTCCCAAAGAGGAATATCGTAGGAGCTCGCCGCTTTCTCATGCAGAGAAAAAAAAGCATCGCTAGATGCCGTTCCGGCTGAATGGCTACTCAGGCTAATGCAGACCACTTCGTTCCCACGCTCTACTGGAACGGCGTCAGTTGCGCCGAAGACAAAAGCCCGATGCGTTCCAGAAGAGGTACAAACATGGTGGTCGAAACCCCCGGGCCAATCTTTATATACCTGTTTGGTGGAATTACGGTAGAAGACTGCAGAGCAAGTGATATCACCCGTCGATCATACCCCCAATGAAACAACTTGATGCCACACCAGCGCCTACGTCCCTGAGAGGTACGCTCGTTAGTCGACGTGGTGAGTGGGCTGTGTGGGGTCAATTGCTCCTTCATCTTGATCGTTTGGCGTTAACCATATTCGAATCATCGTAGTCCCAATGTCTCTTTAGCCCACCCTCATAAACACTTGCCACAGATTCTTGCCACATGCTAGGACTGACAAAAGACGGAATCGGAGCGCCCGAGTACTGCTGGGGGGGAATTGGCTGAGAAGACCCTGGAGGTAAGCTAACCGTTGGCAGCGACTGCATTTCCGGCAGCGTTGGTAATTCATGGGCACCTGATACAGGAAGTTTTAGAGGGGCTTGGTGGGAAGTAGATGTGTTTGCAACAGGAGGCGTACCAAAGGTAGAATTCCACTGGCTGAGGATGATGAGTTAGCACAGCATCGTCACAGTGAAGAGGAAGAAGAATGGGGCTTTTGACTTACTCAAAGATACGAGTCGGATTCCAAGCATTAGGATCGGCCATTGGAATACTACTTGGCATAGATTGCTGGGGCGGACCTCGCTGAGCGGCCATCATAACCAAACCCTGTGCGGCAGGAGAGTCACTTTTCGTGTCCGCAACGCCACCGGCAGATATGGGCGGTGATATGGGATGGTGTGTGTAACTGACTGATTGTGACTGGACATTATTCTGATGTTCCATAGTAGTGCCATTTGGACCAATCTGACGGTATTGCGTGACCGACCTTGGAGGGCTTGTGTGGACAGGCGCTCCAGGACTCCCGTACGGAAAACTTGGTTTCAACTCAAACGGCTTTCTCGTGTCCGCCGAAAAAGCCTCTCGGAGGGCATCGATCTGTTGTTGCATTTCAGGCATAGGCCACGAGCTTGTGCATCGCTCTAGTATTCGCATGTGCCTTGTGAAATATTCTCTAGCATCGCTGTTGAGTTCCGGATCTGGTGATGTAAGTGCCACCTATCAATTGACTTAGTAAGAAGAACGCGCCCAAAAATGAACCAAGCTTGCTTACCAAGTGGAGCACCGTACACGTCAAGATGCAGTATATTGTGAAGTTGATGCCCCTCTGCATACAAATCAAACCCGTCAAGCCAAAATTCTGTAGAGTCGACTCCTGCAATCTACAAAGCTGTTTTGCCGAGGAGTAGCATATCATCATATGATGCTTCCAACCTCCATCCATTCCGGTTGGTTCCATAAATGTCAGTTGTGGTCGATGTAGCATAATAATGCTAAGATAGTAATACGATTGGAGGTTTCCAATAAAGTGAGATGGTAGCCATGGTGGTGATCCGTCGGCAGGGAAGGTTATTTGCAGGTCTGGTGGGAGGTCGTTCATCCAAGCGTCAAAGGACGGGTTGAGCTGTACAAAATCGGGATCGATACCCCATTCCTTCTTCTTCTTGATCTTGGAGTAGACGTTGTTCATTCTTCGAACGTTGCGCACAACTCTTGTAAAGTAGGTAAAGTTCCGGGAGACGTTAAATTCTGATTCTTCGATATCGGGTGCCGGTCTTAGTACGCTCAAATCTAGAGTTTCCATGTTGACTGAGAGATCAGTGCGCCCTATGCAGTGTTAGTATTATCGACTGTAATTATATAGGAAGTGTAATTTGACCTTGTGGAGAACCGATCATTAACTCGCATATGAATATTGTCTGCCAGATCCTAGTTTTGGTAACGCAATCACCATGATCCGACCCACAAGGTCTACCGGCTTTGTGCTCTTCATAGTGTTCATCCAAGCCCAAATCCTTGGCCATTTGCACGCATTGGACGACTGTCATCCAGGAACGGAAATAATAACCTCGTTTAGGGGCCGACTCTCTTGCCTTCAAAATTATCAAAGTTGCTTGGAGCGTACTCAGCCGAGGAACATCCATAAATGAATGAGCATGTTCTAATCAGAAAGTCAGTTTTCGCAGAGTCTTGGAATGAGAAAGCAAGAAAATACTTGTTGCAAGTGTTAGCCATTGGTGCCCTTCTGAAGGTTCATCTGCTAGACGTCCTGCGATTGCAAATATTGCCTCGAGAATCAAAGGTGAAATTGCTTCCCGATTGGTGTGCCACTGGTGATAAAACAGTGTCTTGTTAAGGACTGGGACATATGGATGAACATTTGCAAAGTACATTTCGAAATAATGCATGATTGTTGCCTCATCTGGCATTAATTCTGGTGGTATGCGAACTTTCATGTCTGTTGATGGTATAGAGGGAGGCAATACGGTCTTGAAATCATCAGCGTCTTGATATACTGGCTCTTCAATCATGGTTTTCGTCTTGATTCTGTTGTTTAGATATGGCGCTAGAAAATTTTAGCTGGTCTCTTATTGAACGATTTGCCCAGTCGACTTTACCTGTGCCGGCTTCGTTCACGCGAAGCTCTCCTAGAAGATCAGCCAAATCCCGTTGTCCGTACTGGTCCTGTTCGTATGTGTCAGGCGATTGGGGATGCGACCCTTGAAGGGGCGGCGTTGGAAATACATTTTGTTGAGAATAATGCTGATGGGGATCGATCACACTGACAGACGTTTGCTGGAGACTGCCATAATGCATGTTAGGCAGACTATGAGCGGAAGATGGACCGCCATAAGGAATCGTTTGGTAACCTCCAACATTTTCCGAGTAAGGCACTTGCTGGGTGTATATCGGAGGCACAATCTTGTGTGGTGCATTCATTTGGTGGGATTGTTGATGCTGATGCTGCATCGAAGCTTGCTGGTGATATTCGTCTTCGGCGCTCCCGCCACTTTCGTATCCAACTCTCTCCTGCTCGAATGGTTGTCCAACCGATGGAAATGCGCTATCATAGTTGACGGTGGGCGGTACACATTTCAACTTCAATCGGACACAAGCCGAACATGGCCAGGTGTTAGTTGTTGCGGCATCACATTTGATCTTCCGCCTTCTACATCCTTCACACGCTCTCATAACTACATGGAATCAGCATTGGGACATGTTCGTTTTCAAGCTATACATACCCTTCAGGCGTTTATGGCGATTGTGCTCATCAACAAATACATAGTCTGTGTTGAAGTTAGAAAAGAGTGCTGGGAGCGGGGAAGGAAGTATGCTGAACAGCCTACTCTTCTGGTTCTCGCGAGGCCCGAAGTCATTGGGCGCGAAAGAAAAGCTCTGCATTTGTGAGCTTTGAGGAAGAAGTCTACGGTTCCCCGGATCGCCAGCCATATTGACGGTGATGCGTTGAAACGGCGCGGTGCAAAGTCAATTGTGGGTTGTGAAAGAATGATGCGGCTGATGTGTAACCGAAGGTCTTTTCCGGCGGTCGAATCTGTACACGATCCTTCGCTTTCTGGGATCGAGGTTTGGCAAAAGCCTGGAGAAAAAGAAACGTCGGTCGTCGACTAGATCTGGTCGGGTCGATGAATGACGGATATGGTAAACTTTAAGAAAGCCCTGGTCAACGGTTCCGAGGCGCCCCCGCTGTGATATGAGCCCTGTCAGGTCTTAGCAGGGTCATCAGTCTCAGACTAAATCAAGAGATAGGAGACCTGGGTCGTGGATAACGCATAAGGCGAACAGGGCATACCTATATTATATTTCGATGAGTGGATATGAGCGAGTGGGGTAAAGGTATTTCCACCCGGTACGGTACTCGTACTGTACCTGATTGCAGAGCAGGACAGGCCAGGGCAGAGCAGTGCACTGGACTTCTAGGTTCAAGCCACCCACCGCTGACTGCTTGCTGTGTAATTGTACAAACGGGATGCTTGCCTGATGCTCCCAGAGTGTGCTCTGCAATGTTCTGCACTCTGCACTCAATCATGTACCGTGGGCTGGGCTGTGTGGAAGGTTTGACAAGTAGCCTTAGTGAGTGTAGTGGAGAGGGTAGAGGGAGAAGGATAGAATGGGTCAGTACAAGCTCGCAGCAAGACAACGACGCGGGAGGTGGGAAGCAGGAGAGGACTTGTCAGGCAGGTCCCTGCGGTATGGGTACTGCTATGATACGGGGTACTGGCACCGTATGGGTGGACGCAGTCCGTAGAGCGGAATTATGGCAATCAGCGGAATGGTGTAGCTGTAGCTGTAGCTATACCTGTTGCTGTAGCTGTAGCTGTTTGGTTTGGTTGAATTCCTGACTGTAGATCTGGATGGGGCTGCTTGGAACTGGGAGACAAGACCATTCAAGGTAAGGTCATCCTTGGAGACTAGAAAAATGCCGTCGCTGGATGATTTGCTGCCGCACACTGTGTGAAACTAATCCAGGAGGATGGATAGTGCTACGGTACGTTTAATTTCAAGCAAAGTGCAGTGGAATCGCATGCCCAGATGAATGCACTGGCGGTTGTCGTGATCTGGTAGAGCAGTCCGACTTCGTAGGGTAGGGCAGCAGGCAGGACCGAATCGGACACCCCTCTCCTGTCGCCTCTCGCCTCTCGCCTCTCGCCTCTAGTCACGGCCTGTCGAATCTCTAGTGGAAACGACTAGGAGGAAGTCTAGAAGTGCCGAGTACCTCGAAGTAGGAGTAGCAACGTATCGCGTCCCTTGGTGTGCTGATCTGGGTTCTGGACGAAGAAGCGGGACTCTCGACGCTCACTGCACTGCACCGCACTGCTGCTTGCACAGAGTTTCGCCGGTCGGGCAAGGGAAGGGGTTCAGGGGCGTGGAGCAGGCCTTTTTGACAGGGAGAGACAGGGTGCCCCTGATGTTGAATTTCTGTGGTCTGGTCAGTTGTCAGGGAAGACTTGTGCCCTGGCTCTGGCTCGCTAGCCCCCAGGTTACAAATACTGACGCCCTCTGGCAGTGGCAATGGTAGGGAACATTATGACTGAAGTGGTGCAGAGCAGACTCGAGTCTTGGGCAGCCAATCCCATCTCCTTCACGTGCAGAGAATATGTGGTGATGGTTTCTTGCCGAGGTGCTGGTAGTATTCCCCGCGCTGTCGGTCGTACTCGTACGGTACGGTACGTGGTCTGGCAGATGAGAAGAGGAGAGATGGCGGCATAGCATAGCATAGCATTACAGCCTGCAGTCTGCGGCCTGCCTCTGCATACTCGCTGCAACCAAGAAGAATCTGGAGTGTACTGTACTGTGCCCTACGAAGCAAGCGGCACGACTACCATCACGAATACTCTACAACAACCTCTTTCCATGATCCAGACCTTCTAGGCGCTTTCCGCTTTCCGCTTTCCACCCGTTGGGTTGAGAGCACTTTGAGCGATAGTAGTGAGACAACTGATCCGGCATCTAATTGCAACGGATACAGATGTAGATCTGGCCCCGGGAACGAGTGCTACGGAAACACAATCCAGTGGATTCTATTTCAGGCCGTTTGAAGATGGCGATCATAGGTCAGCTGATTGCCGTCAAAAGTCCCACTGGACGAGCAATGTCCCCCAAAGATCCAATCTTCATACAACAGATGTCGTCCGCCATGTGGTAAATATTTGGGAAAAGGAGGCTGAAGCCACCGTAGTCGATGCACCACGTAGCGCAGCGGCAACGTTTAGTTCGTGTAAGATCGTACAAAAACAACCTGCCACTTCTTGGACAGGAAGCGTTGACGAACCGACGTTGGGACGGAAAAAGAAAGCTCTGAAACCAAATTGCGGGGAATTTAAGCGTAACGTACTAACGTCTCGCCTGGCCACATGCAGCCCCTTTCGCAGTTCGTCGCTTCAAAGAGGGTTGAAGCCAAAGCGCATTACATTGAATTGAATGACTTGTTGCAACTTGACTCACTTGAGCCTCTCGATGGCGCAGTAATTTTGAAGGTCCTTTTCTGCAGCTTATGAAGTGGTGAAAGGGTACCTGGTACGGAGCACGTGCAACGTACCGAGTATAGCCTTGGAAATGTTGTCATGAAGTAGCAACCAGAAATTACCTACACGGCCTAGCACTCATTAATTAAAAATAGTACGCCAATTTTGTAACCAGGATAGAAAAGGGACATTCAACTCAGCTTAAGAACTCGCACAGGCGCCACACCCACTTCTACCTCTGGCAGTCCGCTAGCCAATCAGATCCAGTTGCGGTCGAAAGCGTGTGCTTCCCCACTGAAGTTTAGCCTTTTGTTTCTTCTCGCTAATTCGCCCAAAAAGATCCCGCTACCGAATTGTCAGAAGAAGCTTCCCGGTTCCCAGCCACAAGGTCTTGGCCAAGACTTGGTGAGAAGGAAGACCTTGGGACGAATGAGTGTAGCGTGACCGCACAATGTTTGTATTGACCTTCCAAAGTCCAAAGTCCATAGGATCTCCTCAAGGCGACACACTTAGGAGCTTGAATATGAACGTTTGTTGACAAATACTGCAGCCAATCCCTACGCGCTATTTCCAGGTCGAGTCCCCTCTGGTCAATGTCTTCGTGGTGCCGAGGCAGATCATCCATCTTTAGAAATCTTCTCCACCTTCTGACTTGACCAGCCTATACCACGTCGGCTCCAGCCGAAGCGCTGTCCGGGTTCCACGGGAGACTGATCGAACCCCTGTTGGATGCCAAAGATTAACATCAAGATCAGGGCCATCTCGCGGTGCTGGCGTTGCTTTCAAATTTGGATCCAAGTTCCACGAAGCAAGGGCCGTGTCAACGGAGAGCACGAGAATCATTCCATGCATGATTCTTCAACCCGCGCCAAGATTGAATCTGGAATCGTGCATGCTGATGGTCTTCCCAGAAGGACTGCGTGCAGTACCCATCACCTTTCTCACACCCTCATCAGAGAAGCAGATTCCTGATGTGGTAGACACTCCTGTCCATCAGAGATGAGAATCGTGATAACAAGCCCCCAAAGCGATCTTGTGAAACCGTGGGATTTCCCTGTGGTAGTAATCAACCTTGACTTGATTATGCGAACTGAATCTGATTGAAGCAACGATCGCCATGAGCCAAAGGAGCTTAGCATGGCCTGCTGGAGATTTATATATTGTCATTATTGTGGAAATGGAGCCGTCAGGATAGGCTCGTGGGGCCGTTGTAGAGCGACCACCAGTATTAGGTAAGAATCGCTTTTATATCTTTAAGGCATATTCAGCCTCTATCCAAGAGTTCTGACAGGAAGGCATTCTTACCTATACACTTTGAGATTTCCTTGTAAGCGCGCGCTATTGTGAAAATAGAATGAATATACGGGACGAGAACCACACGAGTAGTTTGAAAAACTGGTGGCTAAAGAACATACAGCAAGCGATGAAGACGAAAGGACTGCACCAAACAGACGACTTCGAGTACAAGGAGGAGGTGGCGGGCCGGGGGGGTTGGCCTGTGGTTGCACACGTGATATGGCTTCAGCTTTCCCAAAGGGTTTAGCGCGGGGTACAGTAGCTCCTATCCGCGGAACCTCAGGCGATGACGTGAAAAAAGGTCGAGGACCAGAAAAACACATCCACAACAACGACAACGACAACGACAACTAGAATATTTTGGAGACGCGATCCTCGATATACTCGTTTATATACCTCAAAGCCTCGGTTTGGTCATCTGCGTCCCTATCTACGTCTTGACACTTTGAATCAACCTCAATCTGCGAGCCAAATGACCAACGTACAAGTACCCCGCCACTTCCACCTTCCGCCTTCTGCCACCATGGCTGTAGACAACGCCAACCCTACAATCTTGAGCGCGAGCGAACTTCCCTCCCATCGACAGAGGCGGTTCATAAAGGAGGCGGAATCCAAGAAACATGGTATCCGAGAGCTCTTGACCAGCAAGCCAACATACGCCAGTGACCCGTTTTACCTTTCCGATTCTTCAGACACAGACTCCGATGATACGACTGCGGAGCCTATCGATGAGCAGGAGATTTATGGTGAGATCACCTTCTCTTCAACGCTCGTCAGCCATATGGTTCTAGTATAATATCAAATATCTCATCCACGACTAATCCTACCCAAACAGATTTACTTGCGCCCATATCAGATCCCGAACATCCACTCTCTCTCGAATCACTTGGGGTTGTCAAGCTCCAAGATGTTCACCTCACGTCACCCTCTGACCTTACCAAACCCGCCGCCTTGTCTCACGTACGAGTTGAACTTACTCCAACGGTCACACATTGCTCTCTCGCAACCGTCATTGGCTTATGCGTAAGAGTCCGTTTAGACCAGGCCTTACCCCCGAGTTATCGAGTCGAAGTGAAGATAAAGGAAGGCACCCACAATACAGCCGATCAGTTGAATAAGCAGTTAGCGGATAAGGAGCGTGTGGCGGCCTCACTTGAAAATGAACAAATCATGGCTCTATTGAGGCGTATGATGAAGCCTTGCCTCGAAACAGCTGAGGTTGGAAATTAGGTCTTGGTACTTGTACAAACCTATTTAATCTTCTCGTGACTGCTCAACCACCACGAATTTGTACCAGTTTTGAACAAGTGTTTACACCATCAAGGGTTACTTCTTGGCAATCTAAACAGCAGCACAAAGGTTGGGATCCGGGTACTATAGAGTACAATAACTCTTCACGCCTGAGTCGACATCACCTCATTGTTCCATCGACGATCTCCGCTCCGACAATCTGGCAACCCTTTCTGGATTGAAGCCCTTGGCAATAATATACTGGAATCCGCCAGAGCTAGCCTTGCAGGAGAGGTTCGAGGGTTAATAATGTCCATGCACGGCACCCCACTCGTCTCCAAAGTCGACAGCTCCCAACCTTGTGCGGTGACCGAAAGGATGATGAAACTAGCGAGCGCTTCCTTGCAAGTTACAAACGCCAATCGCCTCCGACTGCGGGGCATCTCATATGTTTTGAGGAACAATTTTACTGTTTTCTCTCCACGTCTGTCCCATGCTTGACTGAAATACGCTTGGTGCAATGGTGACCAATGAGAACTACATCGAATACTTTAGCCGTGCCAATCGACCGGACATTTCGAGCCTCCGTACTTGGAGCCAAGTTTACACGAGTATCACAGAATCCATGAAGTGCCAGTGAGTCCGCAGTGACTTCAACCTTTTATAGGCCAGGATGTTAGGATACTCAGATTCAAGAAATATCAAATTTTATTCGGCACAGAAAATACAGGATTACACCAGAGAAAAATCAACCTACTTGTACAAAATTGTCGACAACTTGGCGCGGACAGTTTACGACCCTGATATGAGCTGTTGGAATTAATCCATAGACGCAGCCAGTTCCAATCACGTTTTTTCATTATTGCCACATCCTAAAGTTGCCTTCTAGAAGCTTATCCCACGTTTGGGCTTGCATGGACACATCGCATGAACGGTCATAAGCGAAAATTGGAGCCTGTCCACAAAGGAAACTATTGAGAAAAGAAATGTTATATTAACTGAATTACTACTGACCAACTGGATCGCTGACCATATGCAGGAGATACTTCAATAATTCGATGACCAGAAATTGATGTCTCAGTAGTCAGCACCTTCAAATTTCCAAAGATTTCCACAATCACGGTAGATTACAGGTATCTTCCACCAACGGACCAACATACGGCCAACCCCACATCTATACAAGCCCATCCCATCCCAACCTTGGAAAATGACTTACTGCCGACTATGAAAATACGAACAAGGAGTTATTAGCGAGAAGTCCCCCTCCCTCGCCTTGGTTGGTTGACAATCACGTGGCATTTCTTTTCTTCTTCTTCTCTTCCATTGACTTGCCTTCCAATTACCTTGGCTTATAGCTTCCCATCCTCGCGTCGCGCGCCATGTTCGTGCATTCCCTTGCATATGAATGGCACCATCCCAGATTATTCCCTCCCCTTTTTCCGTTCCGAGTTCCGTACAGTATGGAACTGTGGATGGGGAGGTTCGGGGCACCCGTGGTTCTTTGATGCGATGTTGCGGCGTGGAATAATGGGGACGGGGGTTGGTCAGTGGTTGTCCTGGTCCTGGACGCGTTTTCTATTGTTTTACTTTTGTGCTTTGGCTTACTGAGGTATTACATATGGAGGACATCCTGGGAATTGTTCATGGTTGGGCTCTCAAGTGAAAATAAAGTACGGAGTGTCGGAATGTATTTTTTGAGAATTGAGCATTTGGTTTGAGTACTTTTCTTTCCCCCTTCTTTTTGTCTGGGTTGTAATGATGTTCACGTTTTGTAATGATGTTCATGTTTTCCCTCTCCACTAATAATAATGTTCGTGTTAGTATCTTGGGGCCGCGATGCGAGGGTTGTTATCAACCTTTGTATGGTTTATTTTATACGAGTACAGATAGGATTGATTTACTTTTTGTAACAACGCCTTGCGAGATCCCATCTTCAACAGGTTTTGAGATTTCAGCCTTCCCAACTACCCATTGCATGAATATCGCGCCTTCGTCATTAGACAAAACAATGGCCACTTCATCGCTCAACCATCCAACAATCCACTCTCCTTCAATCTCGTGAATAGCTCTGGCTCCAGGAACTTGGCCACACTGACATCCTCACTCAACCCCTTCCTCCTCCTAGTCTTTAAGACGAAATCCCTCGCCGTCGCCTGCGCACTCGCCGGCTCCAATGGTCGCAGGATAACATCCTTATCCAAGGGATCCCCAGGCACGATACTCCAACGATCAAAGACGAGCGAGACGGTCGCCTGTCCTTGGGTATGGATTCTCAAGTCCGACTCGAAGCCAAAGGAGTCGATGACGGGAATCAGCCCACTAACCCGGTATAGAGGGGTTCCGGCAATCGGGCCATCGGATAAGACGTGCCCGCGTCGACGTGCGAGGACGGTGTAGAGCGAGGTGACCGAGTCTGCAGGGCCGGTCATGGAGCACGAGTAGACGGGCTCCATCAGACGCGGGGACGCCATGAGGAAGGATGAGTAGCATGCCCGTCGGGATGTGGGGATGATCTGACCACCCCCGCGAAATATCGCCTCGGGAGCCAATGTCACGTCCATGATTTTAAATTTGCTGTTGCGGATGGCTGTGGCCAGGTTTGATGGTTAGTGAGTGATGGCAAATGCACAGAATGGGCTATCGGTCCGCGAGGGCCAATGAATGGCGTGGGTGCAACGTGCAGACAACATAGTTCCAGCACCACACCGCTACCACCATGTACCCACGCCCCCAAAAGATGGGATGATGAGGAAAAGAGGATGGGATGGGCAAAGTGACTTACGCTCTTCGCACAATGGACCCTCTCTGCTGGCCCAACTGAAACCTTGCCTGATGGTGTCTCGGACACTCATGAGCAGTCGCTTATCCACCTAGAAATGATACGTCAGCATAAACGGGCCGACCGCCTCCGTACAATTTCCAGTCATTGGGAATGCATGAATGACGCGAAAGTGCCAACTTACTTCAGAGGGAAGAGTGTCATCTTGAAGGATATTGGGTCCCAAATCGTCGGGACCGAACGCCCAAATGCTTCTAGAAGCTAATAGATCCCAGCCATAGTTCTCCTCGAAGAACTTCCCGATGACCCGATTCGAGCTCTTGATACTGACCTTGCCGCTTTCAATGTCTTCAGCAATGCCTTGATCGAGGGGTTCGGCAACCATGGTGATTTTGTTCTTTTTGTTCGGCGTTTGCGCATAGCACTTGATGGCCGAAGTCTCAACCACCGTTTCACAGAATCGTGTGACTGGATCAGAGACCTTGATTTCCATCTCTGCGTAGAGACGGCGCAAATCGTGTAGAACGCAGTCCATATACAGTTCTCCCGTTCCGAGGATGATATGTTCTCCGGATTCTTCGACTTTGGTGGTGATAAGCGGGTAACTTTTGTTGATTTTTCTCAGACCGTCCAACATCTTGGGCAGTTCTGAGGGGTTGATCGGTTCCACAGCAACTTTGAAAACCGACTCAGTGAAATGTGCAATAGGCTTGAAAATGTATGCATCTTCGTCATCGGGGAGGGTAGGTGGAACTAATGTCGCCGATTTGACGATTGAATTGTCCACGCCACCCAACAGAACCCAATTTCCTGCGGGTACGCCGTCCGTTGGAATGTTGTATCTTGTTTCAGCTATCCACACATCAGATATAGTTGCCAAACTCATATCTTCTTCGTCATCAATCGAGTACCCCTCACCCAGAACTCGAACTTGAGAACCGGGTCGAGCGGTTCCACTCAACACTCTGCCGAAAGAATAGAATCCAGTTGCGTCGCTTGTATTGAATAGTTTTGAGACCTGGATGACCAAAGGACCATCTTGATCGCACTCCTTCATGGCTTTTGCAACACCAGTATCCAGTGGGCCAGTATAGTACCGCTCGATTTTACTCTCAGCGGATTCTACAGGGGATGGAATGTGGTTCACAACCATATCAATAAATCCATTTGATGGTCCAAAGAATTGTTCACAGACAAACTTCAGAAGCACGCTTGCATCTGTCTTGTACTGAGATGGTTTGAGAGTTATTCCAAGTGTAGCCAAAGTCTCTTTCAAGTCCTCTGGACTCTCACTGATGGTGTTGGCATATAATTTGTAGATAGGTTCGAGCACAAAGTTGACAAAAGAGCGCTTGGAACCCTCCTCGATGCCTTTTCGTGTGAATGAGCGCTTTCTTGGGTTATAGAAGATGTCTCCCCATAATCGTCGCGCAAATTCCTGTACGTCGATTCCAGGCTTTCCTTTTGTTTTGGGTGGATATCGATCAGCATACATTTTGGCAAAGGATTGCAGAGTGAAACTCCATCCCATACTACTACATGCGAAAAGGACATTGCCCTTTTCTGGACTCAGTCTTCTTTTTTCGCCCTGGCCGGGTAATGTGTTCTCGATCACAGTGTTGACTTCTTCAACAACGTGTTTGAGTTTGAAATAAGCATCCGATGGTGGAAGCTTAAGCTCTAAAATTAATCGGTCCATCTTGTTGACCACCAGTGTAAGTGGCAGACCTTCCAGAACCGCATGTTTGATAATTTGTTCGGTATTGACCTGAACGCCCTCTACAACATCAACTACAAGCACAACACCATCCACGAGTCTCAGTGAAGAAGCAACCTCGTCCACAAAATTGACGTGTCCGGGGGTATCGATTATATTCAGTAGATGTGATTTTCCATGCGTACTCTGAAGTACCAAACTCATTGGTGCCGATTTTATTGAAATGCCACGCTCACGTTCCAGAATGTGTACATCCGTATAGCGCAACTGCTCGTCTCGTTTCTTTCCCGTCTTCTTTTCCAATCGGTCCACTATATCGTGTGTCTCAAGAACCAATGTGTCCATAAAGGCAGTCTTTCCATGATGAAGATGTCCTGCCAATGCCACGTTTCGTATTTGATCTGGAAAGTTCATAAGGTCCGTCATAAAGCTTCGGTCGAAATTTACAGGTGGGAGGTCGGCTTCTTGTATGGTGAACTTCTTCTGCTCGACGGGTGCAATTATGGGTTCTGATAAAGGCTGGGCATCCTCCTCTTGCACCATCGTTTCGACATCTTCTCCGTAGACCTGCTGCGCAGTAGGATAGTATTGTTTATCTTCGTGGAGTACGACCGCATTTGATGGCCCTTCGTCTGAATGGAAGTTAGCACTTCAATTCCTCCTTGCACAGTGGTACTCGCCATCTATTTCCATCAGCTCCTGACCTGTGGCCTCGGGAACATCCTCTGGGTCGTCATCGTATACGTATGCCCCGGCATCAACGCCTGGTTGACTCTCATCCTCGGACGACTCTGCTTCGCCAATGAAGTTTCCAAATCTGCGGTTTTGTTAGTTGATCTGCAGATCATGGCAGGCAAAGGTAGCGAACTCATCATAAAGGTCATCCATATTGGCCAAGTCAGGGAATAAAGATTCAGGCGTAGATGTTGGATGCGACCAACCTGAACTTTCTGGCCTGGATCGCGACTTGAGCAACAAAAACCTCCCGTCGCGACGGAGCCAGATGATCACGTGACCATAGCCTTGCAGATTTACACCACCGGACAGGTCGGCCCGGGTGTAGGGTACGAGGCACAGGTATTCCAATCATTGATAGCAAAATATATTGCTTTTTTCTATCGTTTCAGGTAGGAAATTACACCCGAAAACAACAATATCTCAAGGTTCTTCACATCAGTCTCAAGCAAAGCCAATATTTTGGCCGCTGTCAAGTTGGCTTTGGGAAGTTGCGGGTGTTCCTGCATTAGAGGTTTACCTGGTACTCGTACAGTAAAGGAGAGGACCCCGAAGTCGGCTCACCGCTTTGTTTGTTGGGTGAAGGTGGGTGGTGGGTGGTGGGTAACAAAAAAGATGAGTGATCGCTCAGCTTGTTATCAATCGCATCGCACCCTTCACACCCACAACTCCCCCTCCCCCTCTTTCTCTTTCCTCTCTCCCTCCTCAACATTGGACTTGAAACTGCATCTCCAACTTCCAAATTGTCACATTCCAAAATGTCTTCCTTCACACCAGTTTACATTGTCTCAGCTGCCAGAACCCCCGTGGGATCTTTCCTTGGGTGCGTTGTGATTCGGCCGATTCAAGGAGGGGTAATGTTGACAAAGTTGATAGCTCCCTCTCAAGCTTGAGCGCAACCCAACTAGGCGCTCTGGCTATCAAGGGTGAGCCCTGATCCTACGATAACTGCTGGCAATGAGTATTGGTAGCTAAATCATTTCTAGGTGCCGTTGAGCGTGTCCCAGAAATCAAGCCAGAAGATGTGGAGGAGGTCTTCTTCGGAAATGTCTTGTCCGCAAAGTACGCTTCCCACCCTATTTCCTCGAGCTTGGGCTAATCTGAACAGCTTAGGACAAAATCCAGCTCGTCAATGTGCCATTAACGGCGGCCTTTCCGAGAATGTCGTTTGCACTACCGTCAACAAGGTCTGCGCTTCCGGACTCAAAGCCATCATCCTCGGTGCCCAGACCATCATGACCGGTAACGCTGATATTGTGGTTGCCGGTGGAACCGAGTCCATGTCCAACGTCCCTCACTACCTCCCCGTCCTTCGAAACGGAGCAAAATATGGTGACGTGACCTTGGTTGACGGTGTTTTGAAGGATGGTCTGACCGATTCATACGCAAAGAAGGAGCACATGGGTATTGCAGCCGAGCTGTGCGCCAAAGACCACACCATCACCCGAGAGCAACAAGACGAGTACGCCATCAAGTCCTACCAAAAGGCTCAAGCCGCTACCGAGGCCGGCATTTTCAAGCATGAAATTGTGCCCGTGGAAGTCAGTGGTGGACGTGGCAAGCCAAATGTCAAGATTGAGAAGGACGATGAAGTCAAGAACTTGAACGTCGACAAACTAAAGGCGATGCGACCAGCGTTTATGCCAAACGGTGGAACTGTCACTGCACCCAATGCCGCACCAATCAACGATGGTGCCTCCGCGCTGGTTCTCGTTTCCGAGGCTAAGCTGAAGGAGCTTGGCCTCAAGCCATTAGCGAAGATTTTGGGATGGGGAGATGCGGAGAAGACTCCTAGCGAGTTTACTACCGCTCCAGCCTTGGCCATTCCTAAAGCTCTCAAGCACGCAAAGGTCGAGGCTTCCAACGTGGACTTTTATGAGATCAACGAGGCTTTCTCTGTGGTTGCATTGGCCAACATGAAGATTCTTGGTTTGGATGAGTCCAAGGTCAATGTTTACGGTGGATCTGTGGCCATTGGACACCCACTCGGCTGTTCTGGCGCTAGAATCGTTACTACCTTGGTCAATGTGTTGCGAGAGAAGAAGGCCAAGATTGGTGTTGCTGGAATTTGCAATGGTGGTGGTGGAGCATCTGCTTTGGTTATTGAGTCTTTGCAATAGATGACATCCTGCTGTGTTTCGAGCACATCTCTCGGTGTTTCTATGTCTGGATGAAATAGTTATGATAAGAAGAAGTAAATGAATAGAGAAAGTCAAGGTTGGAGTGGAAAAGTGGTAGATATAAGATACTCGTATATAATGGGGAATGGATGAGTTGATTGAAAAGAGATTCTTACATGTTTCAAATGACAACGGCTTCTTCTAGGTAATTACCTCATCATCTTGATTCTGGGACCTATTTTCATAATGAAGAGGGACCTCAACTCGACAGCTGGAAAAATAGAAACCTTTCAGCCTTGTCCTCAGCCTCGTCGGTGGGGCGGCACGTGCATCAGCTGGCCGATAAGCCTTGCAGGTGAACCAGAAAAAAAAGTTGCGGCCGACCGAGCTTTGCGATCGAAGCTGCAGCGCAATCATTCAAGAAGTTCTCGTCGTTCTGGGACCGACTCTTCTACCCATCCCACGACCTCGTTCTGCGACCTACCGCCAACATGGTCAAGAAAGCAGTGTATGTTTTTTTCCTTTCCTGCTCTTGTGAATTGCGAATAGATGCTAAGTGAAGACTTGCAGAGATTCGCGCATCCCCTCGCTCATTCGCAATGGCGTCCAAGAGAAGAAAAGAAGTTTTATTGTCGTGGTAGGAGACCGGTCTAAGGATGTTATTGTACATCTACATTATATCATGTCTAGTATGGACATGAAACAGAACAAATCGGTCTTGTGGGCATACAAGAACAAGCTTCTGAACTTCACGAGGCAAGATATACTTTTACTTTCGAGGAATAGAAATAGTTACTTATATTCCCTTTTGCAGTCACCGAAAAAAGCGCGAGAACAAAATCAAGAAGGAAATCAAGCGCGGGGTTCGAGAGGCCAATACTGAAGATCCATTCGAACTTTTCGTTTCCCTGCACGACATTCGATATGTTTACTACAAAGAGACCGAGAAGATTCTTGGAAACACATACGGAATGTGCATTTTACAGGATTTCGAAGCCATTACACCAAATCTGCTAGCCAGAACCATTGAGACGGTAGAGGGTGGAGGACTAGTTGTGCTGTTGTTGAAGGGAATGAACAGTTTAAAGCAACTCTACACATTATCCATGGATATCCATTCGAGATACCGAACCGAGGCGCACGATGATATTACCGCACGATTCAATGAACGATTCATATTATCTTTGGGCAAATGCGAATCTTGTCTGGTGATCGACGACGAACTGAATGTATTACCGATTTCTGGTGGCAAAAATGTAACAGCTCTTCATCCTCCGGATGTCAACGAAGCGAAAACCGAGGCGCAGAAGGAACTGGGCGAGATGAAGGAGGCTTTACAGGATACGCAACCAGTTGGATCATTGGTAACATTAGCGAAAACGGTGGACCAAGCGAAAGCGCTTTTGACATTCGTGGATGCCATTGCCGAGAAAACATTAAAGAGTACGGTTACATTGACCGCTGCTCGTGGCCGTGGAAAGTCTGCAGCTTTAGGTGTGGCAGTTGCTGCAGCGGTAGCCCATGGATACAGCAATATTTTCATCACATCTCCAAGTCCTGAAAATTTAAAGACTCTTTTCGAGTTCATCTTTAAAGGATTTGATGCTCTGAATTACATGGACCACGTTGATTACTCGATTATCCAGTCTACGAATCCAGATTTCAACAAAGCCATTGTGAGAGTAAATATCCATCGTCAACATCGTCAAACCATTCAATATATCCGTCCTCAAGATGCCCACGTCTTAGGCCAAGCCGAGCTTCTCGTTATTGATGAAGCTGCCGCAATTCCCTTACCGCTCGTTCGAAAACTGATGGGCCCATACCTTGTCTTTATGGCATCGACGATTAACGGTTATGAGGGTACTGGGCGCTCCTTATCACTTAAGCTGATAAAGCAGCTTCGACAACAATCAAGAGGTGGGTCTAAGCCTGAAGGTGCGGAGGTCGCTGATAGAGCTACTGGCAAGGCGTCAAAGACTGCCGATACCAGCTTTTCTGGAGGTCGTACACTGCGTGAAATCACCCTTGCAGAGCCCATTCGTTATGCAAAGGGCGATTTGGTAGAGAAATGGCTCAATACTGTTCTGTGTCTTGATGCCACTTTACCACGATCAAAACTCAACACTCTTCAGGGTTGCCCTGATCTAACTCAATGCCAATTGCTCCAAGTCAATCGGGATACGCTCTTTTCTTTCCATGATGTTTCAGAAAAGTTTTTGCAGCAGATGATCGCGCTTTATGTCGCAAGTCACTACAAGAATTCGCCTGATGATTTGCAATTAATGAGTGACGCCCCAGCACATCAACTTTTCGTCCTTGTACCACCAATTTCTGAAGACAGCAAACACTTGCCAGAGCCATTGTGTGTTATTCAGGTGGCTTTGGAAGGTCAGATCAGTAAAGAGAGTGTATTGAATAGTTTGAGTAGAGGTAAAAGAGCAGCCGGTGATCTTATCCCCTGGATTGTCAGCCAGCAGTTTCAAGATGAAGATTTTGCTGGACTTTCTGGTGCCCGTGTTGTACGAATAGCTACAAACCCGGATTACACTCAGATGGGATACGGAAGCAAAGCACTCGAACTTCTCAACGATTTCTACGAAGGGAAATTTGCCAATCTCTCAGAAGAAATCACCGAGGAATTGGAGCCAACCATCACCCGAGTTACGGATGCAGAGTTGACCAATGCCTCTCTTCTCGATGACGATATCAAGGTTCGTGATATTCGCAAAATGCCACCTCTCTTTTCGAAACTTTCAGAACGGCGACCCGTTCCCCTGGATTACGTGGGAGTCAGCTATGGACTTACACAGCCCCTTCACAAATTTTGGAAACGGGCATCTTTCGCGCCTGTCTACCTTCGCCAAACTTCCAATGAGTTGACTGGCGAACATACTTGTGTGATGATTCGTCCCCTATCTAACTCATCCGATCCTTCCTGGCTTGGTGCATTTACTCGAGATTTCCACACTCGCTTCCTCAGTCTTCTATCCTACAACTTTCGCACATTCCCCTCGGTTATGGCTCTCTCCTTGGATGAATCCTCCAAAAATGGCTCAAAACTCGATACCTCATATATCGCAACCCCTCTCACGACAAGCGAGCTCAATGCCCTACTCTCTCCATTTGATCTCAAACGTCTCGAATCTTACGCAAATAACATGCTCGACTATCACGTAATCTTAGATCTTGTCCCAAAACTCTCGGTCCTTTATTTCACCTCCCGTCTTTCTCCTGCGATCAAGCTCACTGGTATTCAACAAGCCATCCTCCTCGCCGTCGGTCTTCAACATAAAGATCTTTCCGATGTGGAAGCCGAACTTGCCCTTCCTTCTTCACAGTTACTCGCTATGTTCATCAAAATTATGCGAAAGATGAGCTCGCATTTTCGATCACTTGTGGATCAAGCGGCTGAGGCTGAATTACCTAAGCGAGAGAACTTGGGTGTGAGTCGCGAAGATGCGGATGGTGGTCAAGATGACGAGATCGTGGATGATCGATTCGTACCGCTGGAAACCAACCTAGAAGACGAATTGGAAGAGGGAGGCGACGAAGCAATGAAAGAGTTAAAGGAAAAGCAAAGACAACTTATCGATGCCCTTCCTTTATCACAGTAAGATATTCCCCCCAATCCCAACCAACATCTACAACCTTAAAATCATCCCAACTAACACCCCAATCAGATACGAAATCGAAGAATCAGCACCAGGATGGGCCGAGGCAGAACGTCAGATCAAGTCCGCGAGGGGGAACACGGTGGTTAGTGTTCGGAGTGGGAAGGAGAAGAAGCGGAAGGTTGGGGAGAGCGCGGTGGAGATTTATAATGAGGAATTTGGAGATAAGAGGGAGGGGAAGAAGGCGAGGAAGGAAGGGAACGATGGGAAGAAGAGGAAGTGAGTGGTTCATATTGATAGAAGGAGTTTTCGGTGTTTATGGGGGGAAAATGTTGTACTGTATATATTGCCTTATAATTCTGTGATGATTATTGTATGTGAGAAATTTGAGGGTTTTGTGTGTGATTGGAGGTCTTTTCTATTTCGGTCTTCGTTTCATCTACGATGTCTGGGCGGTTTTCCTAAAATTATTTGTGATGCTTTCTTCCTTCCTATTTTTTCTATTCTCTATATCAACTCTAGAATCTTAATTTACTATCATTCTTTTCCTTCCTACCGTCACTTCCTACCATCACTTAACTCATCCTCTCTCTACTAACTATATAGTAGAAACAACAAAATCTAATCCGTGACTTCGTACTATTCATAAATTCGAAATAAATCCAAAATAAGTCGAAGTAAGGAAAACTTTGTTTAGTACTCTTACTTGATATTATATTATATTTTATTATATATCCTACATATATTATTATCCTCCTTGAAGGCAAGTAAGATAGATTTAAGAGTTAAGTTTAGTTTATAAAGAGAAAGGAAGTAAAGGAGAAGAGTTATAGGTTGCTTTAGGGAGTTATAAGGTTAGAGGTTTAAGGTTAGGGGAGGGGGAGAGGGGAGGGAAGTAGAAGATAAGGATTAATATAAGTATAGTCAGTTACGAATTAAGCTTTAATTTCGGGGGTTTTTATAAACCGTGCTTTTTTGCGAAAAAGAATATATTTCCCCCCTTTATATTTCAATATTCCCAAGTCACCGTTCTCTTTAAGTGGTTAAGAACACGTTTGATACAATCATGATGTTATAGAAAGAAGTTCCATAATAGTGTGTAATACGACTAGTAATAAGCATTGCTACTGAAAGGGTTTCGATGTAAACAGCCAAACACCCGTAAATAACCCACGGGATCCTTGAATTTAGGGTTGAAGTTGGGACCAAGACCGCGCAGCGGACTGCGTTCAAAATGTACTCTTAACCGTATATGAAACAAATTGCCCTGAGTGGTAGATGACTCTTTGTCCTGGTTTGGAAGTCCCAAAGTATCTTACAGCTACAGACACCAAAAGATTGAGATATTTACATCTCAAGCTTCACCACGCCTGGCTTCCCAACGCTCACAACCCTCCCTTGATCCACCACCACCATACGATCAAAGCGATATAATTCATCTCTGCGATGCAAATCACCGTCTGGTCTGCGAAATCCTCAAAAATCATGTCGTGCATCTTTTTATCTGTCTCGTAATCCACACTATTCCTAGAATTAGTAAAGCATAAAAGATATTCGAAAACAAACAACGTATGGATGGATGGCCTTACCTGCTCGTAGCCTCATCAAGAAGTAACAAACCCCTCGGATTCAACACCCCCCTCGCAAGACTCAATAACTGCAACTGGCCCGCCGAAAAGCTTTCAATGGCAAGTTCACCCTCCAATCCTCCGCATTTGGCAATTTCATTCTCAAGACCCACTCTATTGATCAAGGCGTCGATCGCTTCATCCGATGAGCTCGAATCTGGGTCGAGGTTCTTGCGTATTATGCCGGGGAAGAAATACGGGTCCTGTGGAATGGTATTAAGGTTGTGGCGGAGTTCTTGGTTGCCGAATGAGGAAGATGGTTGATGGCCGATGTGTAGGTCGCCGGTGATGTGTATCATTTTTAGGAGCACGTTTAGGAAGGAGGATTTACCGCTGTTGGGAGAGAGGGGTTAGAATTGTGTGAAATGCGATGGTGTGAAAGGAGGGAGACAGAAGATGAGATACTTACCTGCCGCTCCTGCCGCATATAACGACCTTTTCTCCCGGTGCGATGTTGAGTGAGAGATCTGACAAGACATTTGATCCGTTGACTCTGAAAGGGATCAATAATATGTCCCTCCGCGTTCTCAGCCTTCAACTTACGAATACTTCGCCGACACATGAGTCAAAGTGAGTGCCATGCCTCCGTTTGCATCAATTTCGGGCTTAAATCCTGTGCTCCCATTCCGTGACGGAGATTCTTGCGGAGTCGTCTCGACGAAATCCTGAATCTGGGAAATGGCCGCAATGGAAGTCTCCATCGTCGTCCAGTGTTTGACGAGAGATTTCATAGATTCGCCCAGACTCACCAAATTTAGCAATGCAACACCCACCTGTGCAGCGCCCACATTGGAACGAGTAGCTACAGCGATGGCTACTAGAAGGACAGCTAATCCGGCAACAGTACAGTCGAGAACACACTCGAGCCAGCCTGTCCAATGTAGTCAGCAAATCTGCGAGAAGGGAGACTAAGACGTATAGAAATGGGAGGGGTTACGCTGCACGCAAAATAGAAGGTAAAACGGCCGCTGGTTATCATCTAACAAAGTAACATTCTCTTCTTTAGACGAACCCTACTAGTTAAAAGCCCGAATGCTAGCGGTTCCCTTAGGCGCATCAGTAAATTGGGCTTTGGTCTCGAGATCCATACGGCGGATCCGTTGTGAGGTGCGTAGATAGACTCGTTGCACCGCGTACATAGAGAGGGCTAGGACAGGAAAGGCTGCGATGATGTATGTTGATGCGGATGCTATGAGTCCTAGCTGCGCTACCACAATCAAGAAAACTGGGAGATTGCATCAGATGGGTTTACTAGGTAGGGATGGCAACGTACAGAAGGCAGTATTTGCGGTGGAAATTGGAAGTTCTGTATCGACTATGAATAGATCTTGTCCAACTCTACCCTTGTCAGTGAAAGTTCTTAGATCCGATGTTATGACCTACCGCGTGGCAAGAGCCCCAGTATCTTTCCGACTTAAAAAGGAGTAAGTGGCACTAAGCATAATTTAGCATTTGATTCATACGAAGAGATTGTAATATGCACTTAAGTGTAGTCCTCAAGATGCACTCATGGAGGTCGAGTCCAGTCTTGGAAACTATGACTAATAGGAAGTGTCTGAGTAAACAGATCCATTAGCAGAAACCTCACCGATTGGGATTCTACTAACCCAAACCAAGTCCCCGCAGCAATGACTGCAATTGCATTCATCAATGCATATATCCCAACATAATAAGAAGCCCGCGGATCTTCGGGATGTCGCTCGCTGTGTTCAGCCCAAACACGTGCCCAACATTCTAGCTCGGTTAGCATACAATACATCATGGGATCACAACACAGAGGACTTGCCAGATAGTTTCCACAAACCAACGGTGACAACGCCCATGGCGATAAAGGCAACAATGTTCCAGAATCCCATGGACTTTAGATAGAAATGAAGGGCGTTCGTTTCATGTGGTTTGGTTTCTTCATTGGAGCTAATTGGCTGTTCCAATTGTTCCCCCATCACAGGTTGATCGCCTTCATCTTGAACTTCCTCTTCCTCTAGATCGCTTAACTCTTGAGGGCTTTGTAAGATACGACCTCGGGAGGAAAGTTCTCCCCTGTCACCCTCGTCCAAGCCATCACCATTAGGTAGCATGACGATAATGTGATCGGCAGATTTGAGGTGCTGGACTGATATACATTAACTAAGATATTCAAGTTTTACAGATAACGTGACTCACCTGCATGTGTTGCCAACACAATAGTGGTGTCAGGTAGGGCGGTACGGAGAAGACCATCAGGTCCAAACAAGGCATTGAACAAAAACCTTTCTGTGGGCATGTCGAGCCCACTTAATACGTCATCTAATATAAGAACCGGCTTACGGGAGTAGACAGCTCTAGCTAATGCCTAGACCCCAATTAGCGCAACCCTCATAGCATAGTTGGAAGAACATACCATTCGTTATTTTTGCCCCCCACTTAAGGCAGCCCCTGAGCTACCGATAAGTGTTTGATCTCCCTTTCCCATCCCTGCAAAATCTCGATGCAGTGCACATGCTTTAACTACCCAGTCATACCAGACCGGATCTTCTTGAGAATGACCAATGATCGCCTTTCGCGCGGTAGTGTTCGTCAACCAAGGTTGCTGGGCACAAAAGGCAATCGCCTGTCTGCTATGCAATACCTCTCCTCTGATCCGCACGGTTTCTCCAAGTAGGGTGTGCAGCAGGGTAGTTTTGCCACTGCCAACTGGTCCTACTACCAAGGTGAGTTTTCCTGCTGGGATGGTGGCATTCACATTTCTGAGGACCGCTGATTTGCCTTCCACCCAGCCAAAGTGGCCATTCCGGACGACAAACGTGTTCACCGGCCCTTTCACCTTGAGTTGAAGGCTGGCATCGATAGCAGAACTAGAAGGTTTGTTGTCAAGGCATTGCCGAGGGTCATGGTGGTCTGCGGTTAGTAAATAGGCTTGGATGCGGGAGATACAGCCAACCGCCATAGCCAACTTGGGCAAAGCTTGCAGGAAGCTCTGCAGAGGCTCGCTCATGATCGAAACCAGAGTCAAAGTATTGAAAATCCGATTGGTGTCATGGAGCAGACCATCTCGATTTGCAATGGGGAGAAAAGCGGCGAGCACGACAACGGAGTTTAGGAAGACACTGACATGGGCTACTTTCATATTAGCGCTATCAATGCTTGTGTATTGTCTTTACTTACCTAAGCTAATGTTGCAAGTAGTTGCCATGCGAAAATGGACCATGGCCTTCAGTTCGCGTTGTCGCAAACCTTGGACCATCGAGCAAATCCTGTCCTCAAAGCCGAGCATTTTAATACTCTTGAGTGGGCCAATTGCTTTGATAGTTTCTGAGAGTCGTTTCTACATACGATCCATCCAGAGATTTTGCCGTGTGCTAGCGTATTGTGCAGTCTTTGCGGCCCCCAACGTACAAACTATGCCTATGTTAGTCGCTTCAACTAGGACGAACAAGGGAACCTCTACCTAGCGTGAGTCCCGCCATACTAAACATAGCCCAACTGACTTGTCGATAAAGCAACCATAAGCCCACTCCTAAATCCAACATCCCACCCCAAACCTCCTGAAGACTTCGGAGACCCACGACAATTTGTTCCACATCAGCACTCATGAGCGTTGTAGCTTCAGCATCGCTTGTCAACCCCGCTCCCATCCGGAGTGTTTTGGAGTATATCAGGGAGACAAGCGACCCGCGAACCATGGTAATTAATCGATATTGTTTATGCCAATACCATCCATTGGAAAGCTACGCACGACTTAGCGTCCGGAGATATGAAGAGAGTGATGAACTTACGGCAATGCCGCTATAGACAAAGAAGTATGTCGCGATCAGGCCATACCCCCAATAATCCGGGGCAACTTGTGAACTCTGCTGCAAGAAGTTGGTCACCGCCTGCACGAGAAAGGTTTGAGAGTAGATGAAACCGGTCAGGCACAACCTGGGGAGTATTGGAGCCATCAAAGCCCATACGAAAGCTTCGCAAAGGGAGATGGCTAGACTGTATTCGGATGTGTGATTCCCTACACCAGAACTTAGCTGAGGATAATCACACAGTCAAAGGAGAACCCACGGCGCGAATTCCACGCCTTTTCCAGTTTTGAGCCCACCGTTTTAGATGCCAACTCTTCGTCCAGGACATATAAATTTGGCAACGCCAGCGATTTGCTATACCCTTTCTGGAACAATTGATTCAACCACCAGAAGAGCCGACAACTGAACACATTACTCGTCTCCTCAGGCGAGAGGTCCCAATCCATTCGCACCATTAACCGCACCTTGGTCTGTAGGTCTAAAAGCAGGATTGAGACCTTAATCACCATGGTAGCTTGGAGGGTCGCGGATGCAGCCATCCACTGATTTGACATCCCTAGCGTCCTCGCGCGGGGAATGTCTAGAAGGAGGGTGAAGAATAAATAGGTACAGAGAATAGATGACGGACTCAATGCTTTGCAATGCTCCAGGTGGGACAGAAGTAGCATTGGGAGTGTCACCACCATGGCCAGCGCATGGCTAGCCGTGGTGGTTGGGACCTTAACATAAGGCGTGAAAGAGGTCAGCACCAGTTGGGAGACCTCTGCTGCCACGAGTAGCGTGATGGCAATTTATCACATTAACAGTTAGTGATGAGACCGTACAGCGGGCATGGGTAGGGAGGCACCAGCTTGAATCCATGGAGGCGTCCTTTACGAACGATTGGTTGCTTCGAGAAGATACGCGAGACACGGAACGAGGCGAATATCAGGAAGATAGTAGAGGGGTCGATTGAGAGGAACGACTCTTCGAAAAGAAGGGTGAAATCGAATGTGCGACATGATGAGGTGATCTGTGGGCCAAAGGTGGCATCGGCTACATTACAGAATGAAAAGTCCACGGTCGATGTATATACATATATACATATATACAAATAAATATAGATGCCTAGGTAAATATAATCCAGAGAAGCGGATGGTGGCGTGATGCGATATGATGCGATCGACTGCGATGTATGCCACTGGAACGATGATCTCTAGAAATTCTGCTTAGATATTATGGACTGTGATCACAAAATTCGTTCCCCATCTGAAATGGGAGAAGAGGAGACTATAGAGATTGGGAGACTTGAGAGATTGGCATTTGGCACGTGGTTGGGACCCCTCTGCTGCGCCTCGCCGACGCGGGCTACATACAGCATCACCTCCGCGTCGCTTGTCTTGCCAAGCTGTCTTTTAGCGAACCCCTGATTCTAGCACGTCTCTTTTTATATAGAAATATAGAAGTAATTTACCGTCAAAATTTGGGGCCAATCGTGGCATCATATTTAAATAAGAGATTGTTAAACTTATATAAACATCCTTAATTACTATAGAGGTTTTGTATATTATACTAGAACAAATATTTTGATGGGGTTCGCTAAAACCCACTTTATACGCCCACGTGACGCCCTAATTGGGCAAAATATATATTTTGTGGGACAAGGAGCATGGAGGGGATAGCGTGTAACCAGAATGTTTGATTGAAAATGGTTGAAAAGTCAATTTGAAAACATATACCCAGCTACTCAAATGAAATTTTACCAGAGAACTGCTGCCGCAGCTTTTGCAGGAAGTCTGAAATACGCTCCTCGTACTTGACCTCCACAACATCCTCGTTTTCAGTATATTCTACCGCAATAATAGCCCAAGCTCCCCGTAGATCATGGAAGTTGCAAACAACGATCGAGAATTCTTTGCGAGATTGAAATGGGCAGATATGGTCCTGTCGGGTCACGCAACCTTTTCTGCTGAAGTTGGCAAAGGAAAAATACCGGGACTCACACCATTAAATTAGGACCTCCAGAAAACCAGACTGGCGAAAATAAATCTCGAAGTAGATGTAACTTATGAAAGAGTATAAAGAAGTGGGTCGATATATTTCTCGGCCATAATAGATGCTCTCAAACTGTTTTAGCATCAAGTCTAGAGACCGCCCATTATATACAAAATTGTGCAAGGTAATGTAGAATATATAGCACTTCGCCTCTGTACTTTTACTACTAAAGACTTGAATGATCGGGTCTCCTAGATGGATAGGTTTCTGCCGATCTTATCCTTCGTTCTGCCATTTGATGGGAATAGCCGTGACAACTTATAAAAGTTTCGATTCTACCTGCACTGCCCTCGTTCTTAAGTGTTGATTGTGCCGCACCACAGTCGTCCAAGCTTTAGATCTTGCCGCTGCCATTTCGGATAGTACAGTGAATTCTTTCAGGGGACGACTTTTCCATGAAATATTACTGACATTGCTATCAGACCATGTTGAAGTGGCGTGCGATATATATCTCTTCAATCTTAGCTGCACTCAGTTGGCATACATTGTTTGTTGCCTCCACCAGCGCTTGTTTATTCGTGGTCCTCGGTGCCAACCAAGGCGAATGCAGTCAGTTCAGCACTGCTTGATCGAGCTTATTTTCTCGTAAACTCAAAAACAGGTCAGATAGACGAGAGTATTTGGAGATGTTAATATAGCCACTGAAACAATCAAATCTTGGGCGTGGAGAGCCGAAACCAATCCAATGGCATCAATGGAGCTCCCTCCAAGTCAAATAAAACTGTCATTTCTGCCAATGGATTTGGGTCGATATCTAATAGATTTCCCTAAGAATTCCACGGACTTTTTTTTATTGCCATGAGTAGTATTCGACTTAATCCTCAATCTAAAGAAAATCCAAAAGACTGCTTCAAGGTGGGCTATAAAGCAATAGCGTTGAGTTTCCTTCGATTAATTTTCCTCGACGTCGACGCGAATTCCATGATCGGAACGAATGCCGTTGGAGCATGTCGGATGGGAGCAGTTTTAATAGTCTAACTCTAAGTTAATCAAGTCAACAATAAGATGAAAAACAATTCATATGTAGGTAATAATTCTACTTATTCCGGGTTTACCAAAAGACTTGGAAATTTATTGAATCCAATTTGAATTAACCTCTAAACTCTCACTCAAGCCTACCTATATCCTTGTAAACCCTCAAACAGCTTAAGATTCAGCTACTTAATAACACCTCAAATCACGTATAATACGTAACAAACAAGCATAGCGAAAATATTTCAATATTTACAACCGAATCCACCCCAACCTACCATCCCACCCTAACTCACTCCACCCAATCTCCTAATCCAAGGTAATACCAATACTAACAAGTCATAACCGCAGGTCCAGGGATAGGATAAGCCTTCCCATTATTATTAGGAACCGAAGGTGAACCGGAGGAATAGATGTTTAGCATGATTCCGCTATGGATCGTATCAGCCCATGCTCTGACATACTCGAAAATGGAGGAAGGAGGAAAGGAAAGGAAAAAAGGACGTACGGATCAGTGGCGGTATACGCGCCAGGGAATTTCACTGTAGTGCCACCGGTCTTCGTTCCTGAACCGGTGACTTCAATGCCTGCACATCTTTTCACACCGATTTGTCAGTTTCTTCTTACACTAGTATACTATAATGTAATGGATGAGGTTGTTAAGCGAGGATGGGGGAACGTACGAGATATAGAATTGCGCTGCTCCAGAGCTGTAGGCGGAGTGCAAGGCTATTCAAAATCAATTAGCGAAACCCAGTTAAAACTGAGAATGGAAATTCAGAGAAGGAGTAACATACCAAGAAGTTCAACTCTCATAACATACTGTCCAGGAGCAAGACAAGACGGCATGGTAAACTCCCACCACCCCTGGTTCGCAATCATGGTATCGACACCCCATTTTCCGGTACCGGTATTGAGTCCTTCGGCTGCGACTTTGAACCAAGAAAGGGAGTTGTAGTTCGTGGCGGTGGTGGCGGCGTTGTCAACCTGTCATAAACACATTAGCAATCTTCATACTTCTTCATCCACCTCCCATTCCAAATCTTTCTCATGAGACAGAGATAGAGAGAGAGAAACACATACCTTAGCAAGATAGACACTAATAGGTCCCTTATGACTCGAAGCAATCGGATTATCCGCATCGCCCGCACCCTGCGGACCCCCAATAACATGCTGGAACCAAGATGCTACCTTTGCACCCGCAGGAATCTGCACGACTTTGGTCGACGTCGGGGATAGGAGACCGGTGTTACATGCGATGGAGGAACCGGTTACGGATTGAATGGGGTTGTTGGAGGAGGGGGGTCGGATCCCGACGTTTTGTCCTTGGTCTACGCCGTTGATTTTGAGCTTTTGCCACATGCCGTGGGCGGAGACTGTGCTTGCTAGGAGGAGGGTGTTGAGGATCTTCATTTTGGAGCTGGTATGGGTACTTCGGGAGAGGTTTGACGATTCGGTTATCGAGGTGAAAAGGGATATATGGAACACAATGAGATCGAGGTGTACACTCACCTTTATACATCCCCCTCAAACCCAGAATCTCAAATCCCCATCTCCAGTCGTAGAAAATCCGGGGTAAATAGATGAAAGCAATCAAACCCCAGATCAAACCCACGACGTTTTCTCGCCAAGCGAAACAACATATACAACCTCGCGGCATGGGACAATATCTCGGACATAAAAGATGACATCGATGACCACATGTTCACGATCTTTGGGAGTCCATAGGTTACATTTGACAAGGTATACGACCCAGATATTTCACCGATTTCCTGCGGGCCGCGGGCCAGATTGTGAGATTGGAAGAATGGGGAAGAGTTGAGGCTAAATTGTGTATAACTCCCGAAATGCCATTTTAAAGCATTTTGAGGTGATGGGCGAAGAAGTGGTCGAATGACCAGATATTATGTCATTGAATGGATGGAAAAAAGAGGGTTGTGTGTGATATATATTGCCGATTTGAGGACTGGAAAATATGACTTGCTCGAGAATTACCTGGTTGAAGTTATCCTTGGAAGTGATGTGGAAAGTCGACACGTGATCTTAACGCTGATTGTTGTTTACTTCGAGAAGTATTGTACCTATATATTACTTGGCATTATTCGTTAGCGCAGCTAACGTTTTATGGTGGTTCGGGGATAAGGGCTACCCAGGCGCAAAATATTTCTAGGATTTTTATAGCTCTTACGTCGCGTTTAATTAGTTAGAATACCCCTATAATTAATATAGCTAATATAAATTCGACTAAAAAGTAAGACTGGTGTCACGGATGCCAACAAAGGATAAAGTGTATACAGCTTTTGAATCAATTGCTAGAACTAAAACCGTAGGTACGAAGAAATCAAACTAAAGAGAGAAGAGAATCTGAAAGGAGCGAAGTTATTTAAGTTGTTCCAATGCCAAGTCTCGTCACGTGCTTGGCCAAGCGAATGAAATCCTGTCAAATGAAATCCAGCTCCGTCACAACTGGGATATTCTGGACTCGTTTAGCTTAGTTAGTACGCCGGGGTAGGAATACTAAAACTATAACTACTACTCTTATACTCGTATCAAGCTAGAATCGTACTCTAAATATGTATAATTAGAGTATAGAATATCTAAGAGTTTTAGCTATATTTTAGTATTCTAATAATAATTATATAATAACTATAGCTAGAATAAGGTACTTAGGTATTTATATAAGAATACTAAAACTACCTATATTACTCTCGCGCCTATATCTAACTAGAATTATATATAAAACGTATATTCTTTAAGTATAAATAATCTAAGGATTTAAGCTATATTCTAGTATTCTCCCTACGCTTTTATAATATCTATATCTAGAATAAGGTAGGTAAATACCTAGGTTATATAATTATAATACTAGTAGTAAAGGGGAGGCTAAGGTACTAAGTATATAAGCTAGGAATACTAAAACTACTACTCGTATAGCTTTTACGCTTGTATTTACCTAGAATAGTATAGGGAACGTATATAAGTTAAATATAAATAATCTAAGTATTCTAGCTATATTTTAGTATTCTTATTATATTTCTTTAATATTTATAGCTAGTAAAGTATAGATATATACACGAGTATAACTATAGATTTTAGTAAATTACCTGTAAGGGTGCGATAGCGACAAGGTCAACTGTATGCGTAAGAACTAAATTGTCTACAAAGAGTGGAAGTGATCGTAAGATCTGAGGCTATTTACAGTTCCAAGGGCACGGGCCACATCGCTTCCTCCACGTCTGTACCCTCACAGTACCTACCTAATAAATATAAGGTACTAACTAGAGCTTAGTACATTACGTAATTATACCCTAATAAAACTCCTACTATTATAATAATATTACGATTTTATAATAGTATTTAGCTCTAGAATTATACTCTTTTTATTTACTCGAAGGTTAATACTAATAAATTAATATATAAAGTACTTTCCGAGCGTAGTAAGCTACGAGGGTTTAGGGGCTAACCCCTAAGAAAATAAAGCCTATAGGTAAATAGACCGGGGTAGAAAATAAATAGGTTATATAGGTAAGTAAAGCCTCGAGCTACTTAAAGCCTTTATATAAGAGTCTAGTACTAAGCGAGCGCTAACGCTTTATCTACCTTAGTTGAGGGAAATTACTTATATATTATACTTAACCTTCTAAATTAAAATTCTAACTTAAAAAGTCTCTTACTTTATTCTTTTATATTATTCTTCTTAAAAGAAGAGAAAGTTTTAGTCGCGCTAGATACTTATTAATATCTACTTAGTAATATAAGCTTAAGAAACTTTCACTAAACGTAAGAGAATACTATAAGAATATAGAATTTAGAAAATATTATTCTATCTACTATCTCCTCCCGAGTTCTTATTTCGCTAAGCTATTTTTTCGTATTTAGCGAACTATATTTATTAGTTTAACTCTAATAGAGAGTCTAGACAAAGTGTTAATATAAATAGAATAGTATTATATTCGACTATTAGATGTATATACCGAGTAAAGGTTAGTGTCACGAACACGTGAATCAAGGGGACCTTAGGCTCAGACGTCCGTGGTGACGACAGGAGAACCCCGAGGATTCATACTCTTTCATATAAGCAGAAGGGTCGAATAGAAGGCCTGGGGGCCTTCGAAGCGACCCAAGGATTTCACGGGGTCTAGTTCATGTGACCTAGGGATCATAGGGAGTCGTAGCGACCCAAAGTGGATCGCGGCGACTCTAGACGATCTGACATTCCATGGTAGTATCAAAGAGAACGAAGGTTCTATATAAGACTGGCACGTCTGCCATTAGATAGGAGCTTCGTGCTCAACTTAGTTATCAATCTTATCATATTAGTTTGACATCTTTGATACAAGTAACGAGTTCACTTCGAAGTGAACAACCCGATAGTCTTCTTCGTATCATAGCATACCAACCAGCGAACACCCAGCCAAGTTTAGTAAGCCAGTTTGAGTATTCGTTACAGTTATAGGCAGTCGCTATTATATACTAGTACTAAGGCGCTAGCACCCCTGCTAGCCCTGAGGCTAACTTATACGTACTATAGCTTATACCGAGTATTTACTCGATATTCGTATAGCGATAATATTATTATAACCTTTAAATTAACTACTTAATAAACGCGACTAGCGATTCGTTAATTAGTACATATAGTATATTAGACGGTATTATTTAGTTACTTCTATAATACGAATTATTCGTTACTTATATTAATAAATAAAGTCAGTTTTTAATTAAAGTATATCTCTCGCCTAAGAAAGCAAATAAAGTACCCTAAAAGAAGAAGTAATTAAAATATAAACTCCGCGACCTAAATAAGTAAAAAGTAAAGCTATCCCTATATAAGTTATAGAAATACTAAAATTATAATCTAACTTTTAAAGCTGTATTAAGTTTATATTACTTCTAAAACTTTTATTATTATAGTATAACGTGGTTTATCAGCGAGTCGATCATATCACCGAGTCGATCACTTTTCCTTGGCACTACCTCCTCAAACTTCAACACACGTTTTCTTCAACTATTTACCATGGAAATTCAAACTCAAGAAGCGCGAATCACTCTAGCTATCGAGGCTATTCGGTCGTCCAAAAAACTAAGCAAACGCTCTGCGGCAAAGATCTACAATGTACCATATACGACTCTTTCCGACAGAATGGCTGGCCGAACCTACCGCCCAGATTCTCAAGCCAATTGTCATAAGTTGACTGAGTTAGAAGAGGAAGTGATTATTCGGTATATACTGGATATGGATTCCAGAGGATTTGCGCCCCGGCTCGCTGGTGTAGAAGATATGGCTAATTTTATCCTTGAATCGCGGGGGGGAAGACGCGTCGGCAAGCTCTGGGCCCATCGATTCGTACAACGACAACCAGACCTTAAGACGCGTTTTAATCGCGTTTACGACTTCCAGAGGGCCTTATGCGAAGATCCTGACGTGCTAGGCGCATGGTTCCGGCTAGTAGAGAATATGAGGGCGAAATATGGGGTTACAGACTCCGACTTCTACAACTTCGACGAGACAGGCTTTATGATGGGTGTTATTTGTCCTAGAATGGTTGTTACTCGTGCTACTCGTGCAGACCGACGTGGTAGAGGCAAGGCAGTTCAGCCAGGCAATCGGGAATGGGCTACAGCAATTGCCTGTATTAATGGGGAGGGCTGGAGTATTCCTCCATTCTTGGTAGTTCAGGGCAAGAACCATCTCTCCAACTGGTATACCGACGGCGGCCTCCCACCTAACTGGGTTATGAAACCGACAAGCAATGGTTGGACAAATAATGAAACAGGCCTGGAATGGTTAAAGCACTTTGATAAACACACTACAGCTCGTGCAAAGGGTCTGTATCGAATACTAGTTTTGGATGGGCACGAGAGTCATGAATCGGCTGAGTTCCAAGACTACTGTACGAAACACAACATTATTACTCTTGGACTACCTCCTCATTCATCCCATCTAACCCAGCCACTTGATGTTGGGTGCTATAGTGTGTTAAAACGAGCGTATGGTCGGCAGATTGAGACGTTTATCAAGGCCCATATCAACCATATTACAAAGGTTGAGTTCTTTCTAGCCTTTACAGCAGCATACAAGGAAACAATGACAGTCCTAAACTGTCAGTCTGGATTCCGCGGAGCTGGCCTAGTACCATTTAACCCGCAAGCAGTGCTTTCAAAGCTTGACGTAAGGTTACGGACTCCAACTCCCCCTCGGACGTGTAGTGCCAACTCCCTCCCCTGGGTGTCCCAGACCCCTTCCAACCCAACTGAAGCCCTTTCACAATCAACTCTTGTACGAAATCGTATAGCCTGTCATCAAGGAAGCTCGCCAACTCCACTTTTTCAAACAGTTGCTGCGTTAGCAAAGGGTACAGAGCGAATGGCACATGAGATGACCCTTTTGTCTGCTGAGGTCCGTACCCTTCGCGCTGCAAATGAAGCCCTAAGTAAACGCCGTAGGGCTAAAAAGACTCGTGTCCGCCAAGGAGGGGCACTTATAGTAGAGGATGTACAGGATATGTTAGCTCAGGAGGATGTAGATGAGCAAGTACGACGCGACATGCGTGAGGCGGGGGTTGGTTATAAGGAGGGGCAACCTTCTAGGCGGCGCTGTAGAACTTGTGGAAAAGCTGGTCATAACGCGCGAACTTGTCAAGAAGTTATAGATATATCTAGTTCGTCAGATATAGAGAGCGATAATTAATTTAATATATTGTGGTTGATTTATTTAGGTGTAAAGTTCTGTGCCAAGAAAAAGTGATCGACTCGGTGATATGATCGACTCGGTGATAAACCACGTTAAATATATTAGCTTATATTGGGCTGGGAATGACACAAAAGTGATTGATTGATTATAGAACTGGGAGTGGCCACGTAGGCATTATATACAGGAGAATAGTGGGCCGCTAAGTCACATGATGTAGCCCAAAACAGTGGAGCGTAACACATGTAAATCCAGCACAACAGCTTAATATAGTATAATTTAATCTTGTATTTTTAGAATATATATATAATTATTATAGCGGGAGTTATATAATTTATAATTTATTATTCTCTAATTACTACCTTTAAAGGTTAACTATACCTTATATTTACTAGGTACTTAGGTACCTATATAGGAATACTAAAACTAAGAGTTATATCTAAAACTACTACTCGACTCTTATACTTATATTACGCTAGAATTATACCTATAACGTATATAAATAAAGTATTAAATACCGAAGTATTTAGGCTATATTTTAGTATTCTTACTGTAACCGTGTGGAGTGAACCACTGCTTGCTGTGATGAATACGGAGTCAAACGGAAACTGCTGTATTGAGCGAACAACTAAGTGAGTGTAACGAATACTCAAACTGGCTAACTAAACTTGGCTGGGTGTTCGCTGGTTGGTATGCTATGATAAGAAGAAGACTATCGGGTTGTTCACTTGGAAGTGAACTCGTTACTTGTATCAAAGATGTCAAACTAATATGATAAGATTGATAACTAAGTTGAGCACGAAGCTCCTATCTAATGGCAGACGTGCCAGTCTTATATAGAACCTTCGTTCCCTGATTGATCGCTCTAGTCGCTCACCCTGATCGCTTCAGGCGACAGGCGACTCAGGCGACTAGATCACGTGATTTTCTAACCAGAAGAAATCCCTGGATCGCTTAGCTAGTCTAACTGATCCCTTTTTGCTATAAGTCCATGGATGTGCTTAACCTGTCAGGACGCCGCCTGGACTTCCTTTGTCACATGCATTGCTACACGTGATTCGTGACAGTGAGGAGAGAAGAGAGTTCCAGAGGAACAGAAGCTTAAATACAGGATGCCAGCGGCACGCACGTGCCGTGCTACACGTGACCAGACCCCAGTCCCTCCAACTCCGTAACACTTACTATACTTTTATAATATTTATAGCTCGCGAAGTATAGGCTAGAAGCTAGATAAGTATAACCGTAGATTTTAGTAGAATAATAGGGGTATTAGCGGATATTACTTAGAGTTTTAGTATATTATCCGCCGTATTTAAGCTCTTTTTTCTTAGTATTTTAACTCTTAATTAAATAACTTATTATTATTAAAGTATAAAACCTTAGCTAAGATATCTAATTTAGAGCCGGCGAGTTCGTACGAGCTAGCGTAGCTAGCGAGGCGTACTTATAGCCTAATTACTAATAATAAATTAATTTATAATTAATAAATTAATATATAAAGAGACTACTAAATATAATAAGAGGGCGAGGGCAAGCCTACGAGCTCGTCTAGCCTTATCTATAAATAAAACTTTATTTACTTTCTAGGTTCTTTTTAACTAATATTAAAGTTATAACTTATATAAAACGAAATTAATAATTATATATCTTAGTAGGGTTTATTAGAACCTACTATATATACCTATAATCAGACTAAATATATTACTTATAAGATAATAGCCCGAGAGAAGGTACAATACTATATTAAAATTATACCCTAGGCCCCCTTTCCCCTCTTTTCCTCTTCCTATTCTATATTATCTACGTTCTCTTTTCTCTTTCGATAGAAAAGATATAAAAAAGCCTTATAAAATAACTAAATATACCTTATAAATAAACCTACCTAGATATAATACTTATCTTAGAACCTTTAACCTACTACTTACTTATACTAGATAGAGGGACTAAACCTCTTTCCTTTCCTATAGATATAAGAATACCTACTACTACTATAATACTATATTAAAAAATCCTAATCTATTTTTATATATAAGTACCCGCCCTATTCTATATAGTACTAAATATATACCTCCCCTCTACTTTCTTACTTATACTAAACTCTCCTCCTACTCCTACCCCCCCTCCCTCCCCTTACCTCTCTATTCTCCCCTCCTCTTACCTCTTATCTTATCGTACCTTGTTCCTAGCCTTAACCTCTAAAACCTATAGCCTAACCTAAAAAAATTATAATAACCCCCCAACTAAAAAAAAAAAAGCTTTAAATAGAGAACTTAATTAAACTCTTACTTTCCCCTTCCCTCTTTCTCCCTTAAAGGGTCTAGGTATCTAACCTCTAACCTTAACCATATCCCTAAGCCTTAACTTATCTCCCTTCCTTACCTTAGATATAATAAAAACAATAAAATAGTATAAGTAGACCTAATACTCCTATTCCTACCCCTCCTTCTACCCCTTATCTAATCTACCTTAACTTACCCTACCTACACTACCCTAGCTAGCTACGTAATTCTAAAGGTCTAAAGTTTAATACTATATCTTATACTTATACTAAACCTACACTATCCCCTTCCCTCTTTCCCTCTTTCTCCCTTAAAGGGTCCAGGTATCTAACCCTTTACCTCTACCTCTACTTTAACCCTCTTCTATTGCTCCGCCTTTGATATAATAAAAACAATAAAAACAGTTCAAGTAAACCTCGATATTCTTACTTTTACTCTTACTCCTACTCCTACTCCTACTCCTCATCTAATTCCCCCCTAAATCATCCTACCTACCTAGCTACGTAATTCCAAATTCCAAACTCCCAAAGTTCCACACTAAACCCCTCCCCACCTCCCTACCTTACCTCACCTCACCTCACCTTACTCTACCCTACTCTCCTCTAATCCTAAGATACTATACTAACTGTCTCCTCTCGTCATATCTCTTCTCGTCTCATCTCGTCTAATGTCTATCACACTTTCAAGATTCAGGTTAGTAGTTAGTAGTTAGTGTAAATAAGACAGACCAGACCTACGATGTCGTGATATGATGTTTACACCAATAGTAAGAGTTAGTAGGTAACAAGTAACAAGTAGCAAGTAGTAGTCATAAGTAGTAGTAACAGAATAGGTAACAGAATAGGTAATAGAAGCGAGGTTGCGAGATTTATCTAAGAGGTATAAGAGGTACTATATAAACCTCCCTACTCTACTCTCTTCAATATAATCTTACAAACAACCTGATTGATCACCTACCTACACTCTCCCTTTTATATATATATATGCATATACACATACACCCCTTCACACCCCCCCCCCNCCCCCAAAAAAAAACACAAAAAAAAAAAGAAAAAGCACACCAACTTCAAAACCCCATCATCCACAATCTCTATTCAACCATTCAACCATTGTACCATTCAATCCCCTATCCCCTATCCTATATCCTATCCCCTATCCTATATCCTGTCCCCTATCCTATATCCTATATCCTATATCCTATATACTGTCCTATACTATCCTATACTATACTATACTATATATATAAAATACATACCTCGACACACACATACACACACACATTTACACACCTATAATACATTTTCCATTCCTTTCCTTTTCTTTCCTTTTCTTTTATCCTATTCCTTTTTTATCTCATTTATCTCATCATCTACACTCTAACCTTTCCTATTCATATTCTTTCCTGTTCATCCCCTTCATCTTATTCATCTACACCCAAAGAATCCTTTCCTTTCCTTTCCTTTCCTTTCCTTTCCTTTCCTTTCCTTCTCATACAATTCCAATCCATCCTCCCCCCTTCCCAAAAAAGAAATCTCAACGCCATCATGTCATCTCAGATTTTCTCTCAAACACCTTCCTCCCACCCTCGTTTCCTCCCATCCCCTCCCATCACCCCCACATAGCCACTCAAAAAACATCCGAAGCAAATGCAGAAATATAGCATATAAAATATCCCACCAAAACCATGTATGCCGGGATAGATCTATGACTCTCACTCTCACTCCCCCCTCCCCGTAATCGTCCTCTCACTCTCCCTCCATTTCCTCTCACCAAGTCCAGGTCTCTTCCTACTTTTACTCCCACTCCTTACCCCAACTCCTTTCTCCCTCTCTTTATCCCTTTTCCTATCCCTTTCCCTCCCTAGAATCACACCATCTGCTCGTACACCATCCACCTCTTCCTCCCCCCCTTCATCTTCACTTCCACTCCCTCCACCACCCCCAAAAATCTCACTCCTCGGCGTCCTATTACTAACACCCCCTCCCACTCCC
>CAJVRM010000100.1:18326-31705 GCA_911693285.1 Hymenoscyphus albidus | reverse complement strand
TCCTCCGTCAACCTCTGTCCCTTCCCCGTCTCCCCCTCCCCCACAGCCCCAAGTCCAATCCCCAAAGCCGGCAACCCCCCATGAACACCAACACTCACCCCTGCAGCCTCCACCAACTTCTCATCCCGTAACGCCGTCGCCTTCCGCTCCGCCTCCTCCCGCATCTCCGCCCGATCCGCTTCGCTCTCCGTGCCCGGAAGACGAAGACGATGACTATTCTGGCGTTCACTCATACTAGGTCTCGCCCTTCCCCCTCCACTACCACCCATGCCCCCCACATTCGTCGGCGTCCTCACATCAGCACCCTCCTCTATCTTATTACCATGTTTCTGACCCTGTCCGAAGATCGGGACGGCCGCCGTACCACAATTATGTTCCCCGCCTTCTTCACAGTCGCTAGAGGCGAAATCCCATTCCTCGCCGGGCTGGAAGCGTTTCTGGATCGCCCAGCGGACGAGCATCTTTTCGAGGGTTTTGCCTTTGACGGGTTTGGCGAGGTAGTCGTCCATGCCGGCTTTTTGGCATTTTTCGCGGTCGCCTTGGATTGCGCCTGGGGGAGATAAAGTTAGGATGGTTGTGTTTGGAGAAAAAAAGGGAGGATGGGTTGAAGAGAGATAGGGGTGGGTAGGGGGGAGGAACAGGAAATGTTAAGGGAGAAAAACTTACTAGCTGTCATCGCGATGATGGGCATATTTCTCGCGAGAAGGTTGTAGGGAGTATGATGGCGAATAAGATGAGTTGCCCGATAGCCGTCAATAATAGGCATCTGAACATCCACTAAAAAGAAAAATCAAAAATTAGCATTCATCCCATCTATGACTCCACTCCAAACTTTCGCATGGAAATCGACGATTCAACACTCGCGAAGCAAACCCCTCTTCACTTTTCGCCGTGGGATCACACGTCTGGAATTATTTTTCTCACATCCAACTGGGCTTCTTGGAATACTTACTAAGGATGATATCAGGGTTTGGATGAGGCGGATTAGGAGAATCAGCTGCAAGAAGGTAATCCAGAGCCTCTTTCCCGTTCCACACAGCGTTAACCGCGAACCCGAGTTTACGAAGAGTCTTCGTAGCTATCGTCTGATTAATAGCCTATAAATCAAATTATCATCAGTACCAATAGGAAAGAATCCAGATTGTAGTGTTAAATGACAAGGTGGAGGATCCAGCATGGTAAATGCAGCCAAGCCCCACAACCCCAGCAGCCGAACACTCCCTCCGCCAAATCCCGAAAAAGGGGTATCTCGGCTAAATAATCACATGAACACTTACATTATCCTCAACAACCAACACCTGAATCTTCGCCCTCTCCGAACGATCCAACTCAAACTCCGGCGCAATAGGAGGCATCATACTCATCGGTACGAACTGTCTAGACGTTCGATTCCTCTCCGAAGGACTATGTCCCGGAGGCGTCCCCGCAAAAGTATGTTTATCAAATTCCGAGCTATTACACGAGACACTCATCTCGGATTGCAATCTATCAGGTATACTACCGATATCAACGAGAGCGAGAGGTCCATCGTGGTATTGCGGTTTGTTGAAGGGGATCCAGAAGGTGGCTGTTGTACCGGTTCCCAGTGTAGATTCCAAGGTGATTCGTCCGTGCATTAAATCGACGAGGTTTTTTGAGATGGTGAGACCCAGTCCGGTGCCTCCGAATCGTCGGGCGGTGGAGGAGTCTGCTTGACTGAATGGTTGGAAAAGTCGTTTCCTGACTTCCTCCTCGATTCCAATACCAGTATCTTCAACCACAAATTTCACCTCGAAGACTTCTGCGGTTTCTCTTTCTTTCAGTACAGAGAACTTGACTCTTCCTTCGCTTGTGAATTTGATGCTGTTGGTCAGAAGATTCGTGATAATCTGACGTACTCGCCCCGGATCACCCATAACAATCAAATCACTTTCACTCCCTACACTAATATGCGAGTCGAAAGTAAGATTCTTTCGCTCCGCCGCGAAGCCAAGCATCTTACTGACATCTCTCACAACGACAGAAAGTGAGAACTGCACCTCTTCAATATCCAAACGTCCCGATTCCACTTTCGAAAAGTCCAGAATGTCATTGATGACGGTAAGCAACCCATTCGCAGATCTCTGAATATTCTCCGCACAATCCCGCTGCTCTTCATCGAGATTCCCAGTCTCCACCAGTAACTCTGCCATCCCAATCACACCAGCAATTGGAGTTCGGATCTCATGTGACATGTTGGCGAGAAATTGACTCTTTAATCGACTCGCTTCTTTGGCGGCTGCTTCATTCGCCAGTAACCTCGTGTTTTCCTTCTCCTGCATCTGCATTTCCAGCTCGCGGTCCTTGACTTCCGTGATATCCATGCTTACACCAATGACGCCATCAATAAATGCTTCGTTGATACATCCTTCGCTATCTTTCTTACCGAGCACCGGAACAAATCTTGTTCGATACCATCGGCTGTCGATACAGTGTTCCTGTACATCCTCCATAATCTTCCCATTCAAAATATCTTCGATCGCCTGGAGCGACGGGGTACTGCGATTTCCAAATTTACCATGGTTAAAGACGTGGTAAACGTTCTTTCCAAGAAAACCATCTCCTTTCGATGGCTTGTTGCCACTAGCATTCTCCTCATCTCCAGACTCACTGTCGCTATCCAAATCCCAGATAAAAGCTCCCTCGAGTAAAGTCATATTCCGATTTCGATCCACAGCAAACAAGGTAACTTGCGCATGTGCAATGACAGATAGTAATTGCTGGCGCTGTCAAAATGTCAGTAAAATTAACACAAAAAGGCGAGGACTTTGGTACCATTCTTCTTGCAGCAGACCTTGACTCGACCGCCTCATGTATGTCGGTACACGAACCAAACCACTTTTCAATTTGGCCTGTATGTTTATTTCTCATCGGTAATGCACGACCTAACATCCATCTCCATTCTCCATCTTTACCCTGACATCGATACTCTACTGAATACGGTGCCCCGGTTGCAAGAGAGTGTGTCCATCTCTTTTCAGCCAGAGGCATGTCATCGGGATCAAAAGGTAATCGCCATCCTTCTCCATGTGATGAATCTTTCGAAAGGCCGGTATAATCATACCTATCGTTTGTAAGTACGGGTAGTGACATACAAGCGATAACCAATAGGGGTCTTCAACAGGTCCACCTTATAACAATATGACATGGAAAGCAAAAAACGTTGCACCGAGTTTCCACTTACCAACGCTGACTGAACCAATCATGCATACCATCCGGCGTCGTAGTCCACAGCATCTGCGGAAGACTATCACATATTATCTCAAATCTTTGTTCATCCTTCTCCTTCAGTTCCGTCATCTCTTGCATCTGTTTAGTGATATCTTTACAAGTCACCACCCCCGCCAAGAACTCGCCAGTATTTTCGTCGGTGATCGCTTCCCCAAGGCAATCGAATATCAGTCGCTCGTTCGTATCCGGGTCAATTAATCCGATTTTTCGGCTAGAGAAGGGAGTCTGGGTTCGAACTAGAACGGCAATTGGATAATCTAGTGGATCGAGGACGGAAGTAAAAGTCTCGTCCCAGAGTTCCCACTTTGAAACTAAATCCATGCCATCTTTCACATCGCTCAAGTCAGCTTTGGGGGAGAATAGACGCCGCGCGGCTTTATTTGGTATGGTCAGACTTTGATCTTTCCACATGGCGAGTATTGGAACCGTAGTTCCATCCATCAAAGCATCTTTCATTGTAATAATTCTGTGTAAACTTGAGGGGGAACTTGAGATGCCTGTTTTCGTTGGTGGGCCCAATGGTGGAAATGGACTAAAGGACAGTGATGCTGCGGTTGGGCTGGTAATAGCTGATGAATTACTGCTACCACGAGTGGAACTTCGTCCTAAACTCTCCGAAGTACGACTGGAACGTGTATAAGTGACAGACATTGCAGAAGCCCGTTTCGGTGCTTTGGGGATTTTTCTCGAGGTTCCTCGGGGATCCGGTAGGGATTTTGGACTGGAATCTGTGCTCGTAAAAGTCAAAGTGAAATATCTCTCATCTTCTACTTCCCAAATCGAAATAATCATCTTGGCGAATGTGTGCTCGCCCATCATCGCTTGGCCATGACGTGCGAAGGATGATGCTGCAAAGGCCCCACGAGAAATGACCACTTCCACCACGGAATCATGAACGGAGGTCGAGTTAAATTTGGTAGTACTTAAACGATTATCCCACGACGCGCTTCGCGCAGTAGGCGTCTGGTCACCCTCCCCGCCTTCAAAGTCGGACATTTCACCATTTTTCTCTGCCCCCAAATCATCGGCTAGACTATCGAAGAAGGCTTCCCAATTGACCCATACCGACTCGCCTGCTTGGAGCATATCTATCCCCAATTGATTCAGCGTCTGCCCTTGGAGGCGTTGCATGATGGAGGGGCCGTCGTCGCTGGATGTCTCGTCATGATCTTCCAGTCCCAGCAATCTCTCCATCGCCTCGTTTCCCATCACCAATGTCTTCATGCTATCCAGAACGAGTACCGGATAGGGAAGGTATTGTAACACGGACAGTGCCAGCTCGCACGGAGAAGGGCCTTTTAAAGCCGGATTACTGAGGGGACTGTCAAAGGGATTGGGATCCTTTCGGGGAGACAGACCCCTCTCTTTCATGTTGCTATCAATTTTGAGGGCATCGAGGCCATCGGCTGGACTGGACTCTAATTGCAGAGGGGACGGCGTCCGTGGTACTTTCTGTTGGTCGTCCATGGATAGGCGCAGATGGTGGTTGAAGTTGCTGGCCTGGGCATCTCGAGGAACCATTTTCGAAATGGCATCGAAGGCGATTCTCTGCTCCACCATGAACTGAAGGTTTGTTGGGTGGGCGGAGGGGAATGGGACGACGCTGACGCCTACTGCGTCATAGCGAGCATAAGTGCCAAGAGACTTCGAGATGTGTTGTTTGGGACTAATGAGAGGAAGCTCAGCTGAGGAATCTGGTGCCAGTTCTACGGCCGGAATATACTTGATGAGGCTGGAGGATGGAGCGAATGCAATGCGTTGTCGCCAGTGAGAGAGACGTGAGTATTATCCTGTGGTCTGCTTCTGTTCTTGTGGAGGGGTTGGTTTAGGGATGGATTCGAGAGGGAGGTGAAGCTGCACGAAAGAGTTGAGGGCGAAGGCGAAAAAAGAGGATGGTAGGGTGCGAGTGACTAGAGGTGGAGGTGGAGGTGGAGGTGGAGGTGGAGATAGACGACTTAGTGGTGGAGTTAGTCAAAGTGCGAGGTTGGTGATGAGCAGAGTATGAGTACCAGGACGTATAGATAGTAGGTAGGAAGCTATGAATAGGTATCGAGGAGGATAGTACCTAGTCGAGTAGTAATAATAGTAGTAGTATAATAGCAGACGTAGTAGTAATAGTCGCAATAGGGTCTAGACTTAAGCAGACAATTCTGAAGGTGTAGATGTACTCGAGTAGATGTATGCGTCGGATCGCTATGAATCTCTCTACTGTACTCCGTAGGCAACAGAAAAGACTGCACCGCTCTCTTCACGCACTTCCTCCCAACCATCGCATCCCGATCCGACCATTATGACGCGGTGAGATGGACTGTAGTCGCCGTGGTCCTCGTCGGGTAGCCCGCGGGAGTGAATGGCCGTGTCCGTGGCGTGGAATGCTCCGGCTCCCGCCAATCACGTTTCGCCTGGGGGCATCCATGATAATAAAGTGGGGCCATGACGTATTAGCCGGGGGGAATGCGGTACTTGTGGGGAGAATGCGAACCTTAAAATGGGGCCCCCGCAAATGCAACTGCCCTGTCGGTCGCCGGTGCAGGTGCAGGTGGCTGCTGCAGTGGCAAGTACGGGGTAACACAGCATAGTAGGTACGTAGGTACGTAGGTACGTAGGTAGCTACAGTGGTGAAGGAGCTTGAGCTTCTTCAGTGTAGACAGCCTGAGATATAGGTACCTAGGTACTATAAGCGTCTGGTATCGCTGTATAAGCACTGCAGCGTACAATTCAGGTTGACACTACACCTACACGTACCTAGAAACCATTGGAACCTGATACTGTGCTGATTCTCATCTGATGCTTCCAGGTCACATGCAGCCTCCAGTACTCAATCACAAGGACGTCATGACGCTGGACCTCAACCATCGAACCGAAATTCAGGTACGAAAACGATCACGTACCTGTACGTGAGAGTATATATAAACTACCATACCTGCAAGGACAGGCTCAGTAAGGATCAAGGCAATTGTACTACTGTATCTCCTCCAGAAACGGATTGGGCAAGCGAAACGTTCCCGTCCACCAGCGTCGTTCAGAGAGTGGATGCCAGGGATGGCAAAACGCAAACGTTCCAGACCGGTCCATTATTGTGGGGAAAGAACCAGGGATTCATTGCCCCCGACCGTCACGAAGAAATCGCCGCATGACAAGAACTACGGAGGTACTTCGTACATCGTCGATGTGACGATGTCATAGGAAACGAGGAGATTTGTTGATGATCTGCCAAAAGGTTTGCTCGTTTAGGGATGAGAAGGCGTCGGGAGGAGAAAGGGGAAACTTAGTTGAATGGGTGGATTTGATGGTTTTGCTGGGGAAGTGGATAGTATTGGAACTTAGAGGAGTAGTAGGAATGTTTCTCGGCTAATTTAGTTAGGGTTTGGGGTTTGGGGTTTGCTTACGTACTCTTGTAGGTAGGAGAAAGGTATACTGCTAGCCTATTAGTAAGGTAATTTTAGTGTTATAATACATACTAGAAAGATATATCGCCAGTCTCCTATTAATAGATCAGGGTCAAAATACACTACGTGCCCCCCTACTATCACCAGAAAGCTACTCTGTAACACCGAGAGAACCGGCAGGCAGAACGTCCTAACTTAGCTTGGCCTAAGTACAGTCGCCAATCGAAATCAACTAAACTAGTATAATGGTGCTTCCTGAACCTGATAAGAACGTTCTGCCTACCGGTTTCCTCGGTATTACAGAGTAAGGGATACCTTACCTCCTCTACTCTACTCATACAAGTATCTCACTTTCTCCATACGAGTGAGTACGTAGGCAGATGAAATCGCACATTTAACGCCCGTGTACCCTACTATTACCCTTTCCTTAAACCCTTGAAATAAATCTGAAAAGATGTGAATTAAATCCTAAAGTATTCTTTAGCATCTACTTTGTAAATATAGAGCTTTGTAGATGTTGTATTGAATGTGTTATTGAGTGATATAAGGACTTGTTGTGGCGGGACCAAAATGTGCGATTTAATCTGCCTACGTAGAGCGAATTCACTCACTTACTTCGAAGTACCCTCTTCCTCTCCCTGTACAAGTACAATAGCGTAAAACCCAAGCAGCCTAAAGCTTATCCCCAACCTGTCAAGCTCGATCGACAGTCCTTCCCCGCCCCTGTCCATACCCATGTCCCAGTCAGGGGAAACCAGATCCTCGCATCGTATTTCCTACCTGTCATCGGGGGGTGTAGATAGATAGTGCGTAGTATTCTCCCCTCGCATCTTGAAAGATGTTTGTTCATCGTACTTCGTCCCAGGCGAACTAATTATAGGGTTTTCAGGGGTTTTTACAAGTACCCTGTTGCCAATCTTAGCCACCCTAGCAAAGCTACAATTATATCGCATGGGACGAAGTACTTTCTACTTCTACTTCTCTTTCAACCTCCTCACAGACATGCTACTTCGTATAAGAATTCAAACTTTGACAATCTATACAGTAGACGGTAGTAACGGGGTTTTTACATTTGTAGTATACTTACCCTGAAAATCCGGCCTACCTATCGAAATAAGCTTATACTTTTCGACGATCCATCACCGCTTCCGAGTAGATCCCACGATGTCACACCGTCAAGTATGAGTACCGATAAGCTTACTCAAGCTTGGAATCTTTGTGAGCACGCTGTTTTGTAGCGGTGTAGATATTATATCATATTACATTTAAAATTTCCAAAAAGATAATAACGGAACTAGCTAGAGCACGTTCCTGGATCCATGGATAGATAGATAGATAGGTAATCTGGTCTACGTCATTGTGTCTTTGAGTTTGGTTGTCGGTTTTATGTAGCATTGTTGGTTATACGATGTAAAAAATGGTTTCTATATCTTTTCCTTCTCTCTCTCTTTCTCTCTCTCTCTCTTGGTTTAGTACAGCATCCTAAATGTACTAAAAGGTCGAATAGACTTAATCCTAAATCATAAATCGTAAATCGTAAATCGTAAAAGTTATATATTTACTATAACTATACCAGAGTACCTATACCCCCATACCCCTTAGGCTTTATATACCTAGAGATTTTTACGTGTGCCTACACCCTTACTACCTATCCCCTTACTACCTATCCCCTTACTATCTTCTATACTTACTATTGTATCCTTACTATCGTATCCTTACTATTATATCCTTATAGGTACTATTACTATATCCTTACCATCGTATCCTGCCGTTATATATTACTGTTATATACTTACTATCGCCGTCGTAAAGAAAAGAGAAGAGGAAGTAGGAGAGAGAGCAAGGAAAGGTAAGTAGTAAACAATTATTAGCGTAATACGTGCTAGCCTAGCTGATTTAGGAAGGTAGTATTTAAAGCTAGGAATAAGCGATACGTATAACTAAAAACTTTTCCTATCTCCCTTCGCTACCCTCTCTCTCTCTCTCTTTCTTTTAAATAATATACTATGGTACAAACCTTATACAATAGTAAGGATACGACGACAGTAAGGATACGACAATAGTAAGGATATAATAATATTAAGGATATAATAATATTAAGGATATAATAATATTAAGGATATAATAATATTAAGGATATAATAATATTAAGGATATAATAATAGTAAGGGTAGGCGATAGTAAGGGTAAGCAACAGCTAGACAGTGAAAGTAGTATACGTAAATATACCTAGGTACGTAAAGTCTAAGAGTAGGGGTGTAGGGGTATAAATACTCTAGTATACCAGTAGTAGTAAATATATAACTTTTATAATTTACGATTTACGAATTAGTATTAAGTCTATTCGCCCTTTTAGTACATTCACGATGCCGTATTTAGTGAGTTGAAATAATATTAAAGGTCTAATGTTCTTTTTGATAAAGGCTGCCTACCTTTATTAATTTTCTGTAACTCTTTTTTGTTAGTTCTTTTTTACGAGATTAATCGTATTTTTACTCTAAGATATACCCACTCCTCTTTCACTCCCCTAGGTTGGTCTTAAAATTTCCGAATTGCTAATAGTATCCTATATAACTTATATTCTATTCTTAATTACATTTTCTACTCTAAACACCAAAAAAATCTAGACCCACTTTCCAAAACCCCCCCACTTAACAATATCAAAAATCAAAACCCTAGAGTTTCACACACACTCTCTGTGAGAGGCCAGACCTCGAATAGCTCAAAGGTGTGTTTTCGAATATTCAATTAAGAAGTGCGTGAAGACTACATACATGCGAGCTCTTCCTCTATATATAGAGAGGAAGAGCTTCCTGAATATTCCAAGAAACTTGCAAGAAACTTGAATGACGAATACATGATGTCAGAAGAACAAAACAAGAAAGTGTGGAAAAGTAGAAACCTGTTTGGCAGTGGGGTAATGGGCAGTGCTAAGCAGGGACTTTGGTCAGTGCTTAACGAGGACTTTGGTCAGTGCTTAGCGAGGGCATGGCCCGAGCCTCCATCATGGGTTCCAACCCTCACACACTCCCTCTCACTCACTTCACCACCATCCCCCATCCATCCATTCTCGTCCTCCCCATCCTCACCCCTCCAAAACCCTAACAATCAAAACCCCAACAACCTCAAAAAAAAAATAAAAAATAAAATAAAAACATATAACAACACGTATTCGCTGGTGGTCACTCACCCAACTACTAATCTGCCGATCTGAGGCTTGTGTATGGCAGAGCGGACGGGATGCCCAATTCTCCTCAGTCTATGGTCGTATGTGGTAAACTTTTTCGAGTTTGGATGTATGCTAGAAATTTGTTGTGCAGATTAGGATCTGGGTTGGGTTTGTTTGGTTGGTTGGTTGATTTGGTTGGTTCCTAGGTGGGAAGGGAGTATATAAGAGAGAGGGTAAGAAATTTAGGGATTAGAAGGGGAGGGGTCAGAGAAGGTAGGAAGAGGTGGGAGTTAGGAGGTAGGTCATGTGATTTTGGCGCTGGAATTGTGAAATGGTAGGACGTTATCTCGCTTCTTTGTTAACAAAGAAGATATAACGAAGTTCACAGTGTTTCTAGTCTACTACTTAATTTTCTATCGTGTCCTCGTTAGGAGAATGTCATTCTATTTGATTTAATTTACAACGTTTCCATCAAAAAGAGAACGGCGGTAATATTGTACCATTATCTAGTACCCTTCTATTTGCCCAACTAAAATGTAAATGCCTTGTAGGCTTTAATATTTCAAACTCCTTTAACAAATATCCAAGACCGCAATCAAAGAAGAGTGCATGGTAGGCGTTCTCTCTAAAGGGCTAAAAACCATCACATCAAAGGGGTAAAGAAAGTTGATTGTGGCTGACAAGTCTTTTGTTCTTGGATGCAAGTAAAGTATGGATTTCCAGAGTCCATAATCGCGGTACTGTATAGATCCGACGCGCTCATTGTTCACAAAGAGAGTAATCTTTTTTCTCATTGCGGTACCTCTCTATATTCATCAGTTACACACAAGCGCAACGATAATTAAACAATTTTCAACATTCTACTTTCTTCTGCGGTTGATCTATAATATTTTGTATAACGAGGAAATCAGTATACAAGATGTCCTCACGCACAAGGTCAGATAAAGGAAACACGCCGCGAGAACCGCGAATGGCCAACCCACTACCTGAAGAAGACCTTCCCATGGACAATTCCCCCACTGGTCCCAAAAGTCGCCTAACCTTCGGCGTAGAGCTCGAATCCGCAGTTGCCGCTCTCAAACCAGATGAAAAAGATCCACATCCAGAAGATGACCGAAATCCCTATATCCTCGGAAATGCGATCTGGACATTCTTCCCCAATGCCTTCCGCGCGATGGTGAAAACGCTTAATGAGAAATCTATTCCCGCTGAATGGCATGATCCCGATGTCTATCCACCGCCAGATGAAGATGGAGATCAGTTTTGGAAACCGCTTAATTATCAGTCGTGGGTTTTGAAGGAGGAGTCGAGTATTATACCACCGGATCAAGTTGATGCTATTGGAAAACGGATTGAATCCAAAGCACCTGATGGGTATCATTATATTTCCGCCGAAGCGATATCTCCGCCGTTTTATTATAGCAAGGTGTCTTTGGATGCGGTTAAGCAGGTATGCGGTGTTCTTTCGAGTAACTTTAGGAACAACATCAATCCTTCTTGCGGGTTACACATTCACGTGGGAGACTCGAAGAAAGGCTTTCCCCTCAAAACACTCATCAACTTCTACGTAACGGTCTGGACTTTCGAGCCTCAACTCGAGTCTATCCTCCCAACTGGTCGTCTCCAAGCCCCAGTCTACCGCAAACTCCGCCAACACTCGAATCTCGCTGATCTGACCACTTCCCGCAAAAAGCTTCCCCGTGTCGGCCTCAGACATCTCCTGGCGAATGTGAAGACGATCGAAGAGCTAGGGTCAATTGTGGAGGATTTATCACCTACGAAGACGAAACAGAGAAGTGTCTTTAACATGGATGGTTTACTTGGAGTCAAGTTAGGTTACAAATGGGCCAAACCTACCATCGAGTTCCACCAACATTACGGAACGCTGAATCATGAAGAGATCACGAATTGGACGACGTTGTGTGTGGGTCTTTTGGAGTTTGCGGATACGGTTGATTCGGGTCTTCTGAGGACTTACTTGGAGAGACATATTGATCATTCTCCAGATGATTTTGGAATTGAGCAGGTGCTTTACAGACTAGGGTTGAGGAATATTGCAAGGTATTACGGCGAGAGAGCGGAATCTTTCGATTCAGTGAGGAAACTAGACTCGCCCCTTATCAAGGAATCTATTACCATCCGCTCTCCTGCGGCATCCAAGAACATCCCACAAGACATCTATGACCGAATCTGGTCCGAGGTCTTTCCTATTAACAAAGACATCCTATTCTATGCTCATGAATCCAGCGGCTGGCGTAACAACCAATGGTCCAAATTCGGCAGCTCTGAAGTGGCGATACGATGGAGGCTAGTCGATCCAATCCCACTCTACGGGGTTGACAGGAAGACAACACAACGCTCGATTGCGACTTTTTGCAGGTTGAATAGACCTATATTGATAGTCTGTGATGACTACCAACTTCTCGATGCCTTGGCTGCTGTTATACCGATGTGTACTGATGAGCATGCATCCAAGATGAACTTTACATACGCATGTTTGAGGATTGATATCCAACAAGGTTGGCCTACCTTTTCCGATGGAGGTGCCTCGTGGACACGATTCCGTCGCAACCGTGGATCCAAAGACACCCCCTCTTACGGGTTGTTTCCTGGGATCTACATCTCGAGAGTGTTGCAAATGATCGATTGTTTACACTCCCCACAGCGACTACTAGGACCCGATGAATACGACGACGATCAACCTGAAGATCGAATCTTCGAGGTCTGCAAAATGGTTTTCACTTTCAACACTTCGAACAAGATGTACGCTGGTCAACGGAACCTCTCAGATCTCACTCTCGAACGAATGGCCAAAGGGGGTCACAAATACACCACATCTGGGATACCCATCACGCGGACCACTGAAGGCCTGGCTCCTGTAGACTGGCAGAATCTTACTGACCTACGTTGGGTTCCCGTCAAGCCGCAGTTCACAACGCGGCAGACGGAGATCGAAGTCATCGGCGTGAACGACGAGAGAGCAGCCACCCTTCAGGGTTTTTTCAACCAACCCCCATGGACGCGAGAGGACTCTACGCGAGAAGCCAACATCCTCCGCCAAGAAGCAGACATTTACTACGAAGAACGCAACCTCATCAACGCGCGAATGCTCTACTCCATGGCCTCCCAAATCTTCACCCGCACCCGCCAACCCTCCACCGAACTCCAGCACTTCACCGCGGCTGAACTCCAACAAATCCTCCCCCTCTGGCTCGTCCTCCACAAACTCTACACCCTCGCCAGCGAAGGCGCCACGGACAACGCCAACGACATCCTCCTCGAGAAGAGTCTCGATTTCTTCGATGCAGCCTTGGAGTACCTCCCCGAGCTGTACAATTTGAGACAGGTTAGTCCCAACTACACGTTCGAGGAGCGGGCGTCTATCTTCCAGGAGTGTGTTGAGCAGCTGGAGCGGAATGAGCATTTTGAACAGCTACAGTATTGGCTGAGGGAGGCGAGGAATAATAAATTGAGTGCGCAGGCGGCGGATTGGAATAGGGAGTTGCCTGGGTGGGAGTTTTTGGAGGAGAAGTTTCAGCAGTGGAAGGATTGGGAGGCGAGTTAAGGGGGGG
>CAJVRM010000100.1:2891-18214 GCA_911693285.1 Hymenoscyphus albidus | reverse complement strand
GGGGGGGGGGGGGGGGTTGCTTGGCGCTGTTTTGTTGGGTGGTGTTTTGATGGGGCGTGAGGTTGTAGATAGGTTGATGTGATTGGATTGCGGTAGATGGTGTTTTTTGTGTCAATTTTAATTCTATATCGCAATACCACATGTGAGAAATCTCGAAAAAGCGGGGGATAAAGCAGTATTTTATCCATCATCATCGGGATGAATCAATAAAATCCTTTAATTGATCAACACTCATGCAACATATCACTTACAATGCCCAGCCATCACGAAGAAACCGGCCTATATTTATCTCCCTCTCCCCTCTCTCTAAATCTCGGGGTCTCAATGTAACGCAAATTAAGCGAGGGTGCATACAAATACTGTGCAGTAGCGAGCTAAAGATTCCTAGCCAATGAAACCCGCTACCCAAAACAACCTTGTAAGGTGGTCGCAAATTTGTAAGATACCTGGTCGTTACTCTGTACACACTATACAAGAATCTATTATACTCATCAAACTTGTAGTACAAGCAAAATAATTATCTTAGATACCTAGGCTAGTGAAAATTAGGAGGTAACAATTGTTCTACGCTCTTCATGTAACTATTTTAGTTGTACGACACTTTGGAAACAATTTTATTGTAAGAGACGTGTGTATAGAGTACCGACCATGTCTCTTACCGAGGATTTCTTCCTGTAGCATATTTGTCGGTCCTTGAATACCTAGGTAGCTTCTTTATTCCTTTTTCTTAGCGGGTGGTTAGCTTGGAGTCACTGTTTTTAAGGCGCTATTAGGAGGAGTTGTGGTGATAGTAAACGTCTTCTCGCTTTGGATTCTAGGAATACTGTTATTTGGCCATTGGTGATATCTTTCGAGATAATTATATTGTAAAAGAGGGGCATGAACGCTCTTTCGGGTTCGGGACTTCGCGATCGGATTCTTGGATCGGATGGATACTGCAAGTCTGATTTATTTAGCTGACAATAAGAAATTAATAACAACTACGAGTATTTATCAGGACCTGTTTATTATAGTTTAGAGGCCGATAAGATATATATCTCGACATCTTCCATAACAAAATCTATTTATAAATTTCTCTTCGCTAATCAGGTCGCAGATATTATCTACCATTTGTATTTACGCCCCGATCGTCTTCTATGTTCATGTTAATAGACATATCGATAGAGAGCCGAGAGTGCTAGGATAACTGAAAAGAGTAGAACTGCTAGTTAGGAGGTGTATATGATACGTACAAGTAACGTTTAGCGAGATAGAATGATCTTACGATTATTTCCAGTTTGCTAGTAGATTTAGATCTAGGAGCGATACCAAGTCCTATGGTTTCTATACATATAACCCTGCTTATAAAGAAATTCTTAGAATCTACGAGAGACGCTTTTGTTATCGACATAGAAAGCTATCATAGTTCCACTTTTTGAGACTATTTACTACATAAGATACTCCCAGGAGGATTCTTAGTAATTGATAATGAAAAGACGGTTAGACCCCTCCCCCCGTCTTAATCCACTTAGGACATTTTTGTGAAACCAGTTCTAAGATTATATTAAGTTCTATTTCGTCCCAGACGATTTAACTGTAACTTTCCTAGGATGGCTGAGGTTGGCAAGAGGGTGGAAAATACCGAAAAACTTACAATCATTTCGCTTGGGACAAAGTACAAGTCTTATTGATGTCACTTAAATGCTTCGTCCTAGGCCGCGTAAATGTAAAACCTTAGTAGATATCTTACATCATGTTTCGTTCCAAAACCTCTTATACTTCGTATACTCACAAAGTTCTAACTTTAATTATACCTAGGACAAAGTAATAACACTTAGAGTTATTGAATCAAAAAAAGCTTATTGGTATATGTTCAGGCTCAGCCCTGGAATAGTCTTACATTAGAACGAAATTATTCTAGCGAGCAAGATATCAGTCGCACATTTCAAGAACATGTTAAAGCTAAAGAACGAAACCATAGATGGTGTAGGTGCCAAGATAATCAGGCAGCAAAGGAATATGTGCTCATGATACCGTGGTAAATCGATGTTAACGAGTACGCTAACCTAGCGTAGTGGATAGGCGGGTTGGGTATGTGACTGCGGTCGGCGAGGTCCTGTGCATTAAATGGCCCCCAAGATCCATGAACCGAGCAGAGATTATACGACTTTAATGGCCTCCAGTCGATAACTTCGCGGCTTCAATGGCCTTTAGCCCTGTAAACTCACTCTTACACCCTGTTTTGTCCCTGCCCGTGGGCCAAGTCCCAAAAAGCTAAGTCTCGTAGGCCTGCACTTTAATACTACTTTATCTAAGGACCTACGAGTACGAAGAACTTAAAGCTATTCATAACTCTAGAAGTATATACCTAAGAAAATAAGCTAACTAGCTACCTTCTATGTTCCTAGGCCCTAGGGAGGAAGAGCCATACCTATAAACACAATATAGGGGCCCTGATTTAGACGCTATAGGTGACTTCTCGCTCAGTTGCTAATACGTAGGCTGTCTTTTAAATATACCCTCTAATCCGTGGTTGAAGAGTTCTATTGTCTTTGACGTTATTCGCACTCTAGTACTCCGTAGGAGCGTAGGATGAAAAAACACGACTTGCCCGTGTTGTACCCACACTCTTCGAAAAAGCGGCGGTTTATCGTTTAGAGGCTATTAAAGTCGCGGAGTAATCGACCGGAGGCCATTAAAGTCGTATAATCCCGAGCAGACGTCCAGCCACTCGGAGCCTACAGATAATAGTGGTCCTATCCACTACGCTAGGTTAGCGTACTTGTTAACATCGATTTATCACGGTAGTGGATTGCGTTATCTTGATGCCAATTGATAGACAATTTGGCCTTTGTCTCGTAAGTAGAGACGTTTCATGGTATGTATGTATCTCGTTCAAAGCCTCTACCTATAATCGCCCAAGCTTATTTAGCTCAAGGTTAACCTATCATCATTCTGGATACCATGATATAAAAGTCTAACGGACGAAGTATATGGACCACTACAGATAAACCTGGATATAAGGATAACCTCGGTTATATCCTTACGAATCTTCCCCCCACGAATATCCCTATATCCAGGTTTATCTGTAGTGTACCGTAGATTGTGAAGGAAGTGGCTGAAAGCACCGCGCAAATCTCATTAGAATCTTACTTTTCGGAGATATTGCACCGTTTATAAGCAATTTACAAGCAAATTTATAAGCGAAAAAATGACGTGTCTTTAACTTTCGCTCATTGGCGATAGCCTTTTGCTAGTTGGCGTTGCTCAAACTCAATTCATAGACAAGTCTAAGCTCTAGGCTCTCATACAGACGAACATCACCCCACCATTCTTCCTTCGCCTTGCGTCTGTGAAAGATTTCAAAGGCTTTCCTTCGAGAATACATGCTTGGATTTAAATTAAAGCGTGAGACATTTACAACGGACAATATACCCGGATGGGTGCAAACTACAAACTGGCACCAAATAAAGAGGAGGCTTGGGGGAACTCAAAATCATCTGTTCGACAGCGGCTAGACAAACCCAAAATATTTCCCCTCTCGTTCCACCATTTTTCCGGTTCCTTTAGAGTTTGACCCTAGTTACTGACTCGACTTGGCGCCATGAGAAGGTGGACAAAATTTTCTGATTTTAGGGAATAGCACATAATACGGCGATACCCCAATTAGGAAGAACCAAGCAATGTAAGACAAACATATCGACAGGCGAGTTGAAAACAAGTGTACTTCGTATCATGGAAAATATCCGTGAATTTGGTAGTATGTTCCACTCCATAGCTAGTCGTCGTTAGTTTTAGATGTTTGAGCGAATGGAAAGTCGCAATCGAGAGGGACGCTTTTGTCCTCCGTATATGGGCGCAAAACATTTGAAAAACTTCACAAATATTGTGTGCTTTTGTGTACGAAACATGAGGGATCATGTAGTGACACCCACCGACATTCGCTTCTTCACACTCTCGCCTGTTGTATCCTATTGTAGCTTCCAACCACCTTTTCATGTCAACACTGCAAGCTTTCATAGGCGCTCTTGACTCTTCTCTGGTCTTTATCAACATCCGTGCTATCACGTACGGAGAGTCGAACTTCGTGCTCCCTGTGAACAGGGTTGTAGCTTCGATAAGGATTAATGGTAAAATTCGGAATTCGGAATAAAGTGGAGACCTGGGGGATTTTAGCTCGTGGACAATGTGCATGTATTTGGTTAGGTGACATTAAGTGGATAGAGTGATTTCTTCAAACAAGGTCCGATGTTTCCTAGTATTTTCAGTATTGAAACAATTTGTTTCAACAATCACTACATACAGTACGAGTACTTCGGACCCATAGAAGTATCATTGATACGAGGTAAACTTTACTTGAAGCCTGGTAAATACTATTGCACGTGGGAGTTGTAATCACTTCAACCACGTTTTTCAAGGTAATTTGACGCCCACATCTGCTCCGTGCTCAATCAGTGGATATTCTAAAGTAACTGGTGCAAGCTCAAGCTCAGGAATAATGTAATCATACCATAGGGTTTTTATGAAGACAACCGTAAGAAGCTTCCCATCAAGTCACCGTGTGTATGATGAAAGATTGTACATTAGAGGAACAGTTCCTCTATGTAGTCGACTCTTCTAGCACGAGCATATCTCATATACTTCGAGGAACTAGAAAGCAACATGTGAATTACTTCGTATATGTACTCTCTCTCCCTGCAAGTTAACCCTGCATTGCAGGTCCCAAACCCACCAAAACCCGATGGACCCACCAGACTGGCCATGGGAATATCCTCAACCACCTCCAATGAGTTCGGCCATACCGACACAACGGCCTCGGGCCGTTCCTGCAATAGTTCATTGGCGAGTAAGACACTGTTCTTCGGCACATTTATAGACAGGGAAGGCATCGCGAAGAATATTTGGGGCTTCCAGCGGCTCAATTTATTGAATTTTTACCAAGACTTCATGACGAAGGTTGCGGAGCAGCCAAAGATGGTTTAGCGAAATGGATCCAGAACTTGAGTTTCCCCATAACTGAGGTTTGGATGGCGTCCCCACCCGAACACCAATTGTTGTCCCACAACCGAATTCTTGGATTCTGGACTCTCTCTGACCCAGACTGTAAGTTTATCTGATGTTTTCCTTCTCAGAAGAGGCTTGAACACGCCACCAAATGCTACCTATCACTCCCGTCGTCTTCCGCCGGCACTTGATTTGAGCCCCCTCGAACTGCCGAAACTCACATGCCCAGTGTTTGGTATTGTGATTGGTATGAAAGAGATCAAAACAGACGGAAAGCTAAATACAATTCCGGATCCAGTTACCCGTTCAGCATTGGAAATCCCCCGCGTCATTAAGCAGACGATCATCTTTCGGAAACGTTTTGCATCATTGCAGGAGTGCCTCGTCCCAAGGAAAGAATATGTCAATGCCCTCTCATCAAAACATAATATTACCGACCCCTGATCATATCCATCTTTAAGAAGGCAACGTACCCCTTCTCGCCATTTGTTACCATACACCCCCGGTCGAACGATTTCAGTCATTGCAAAGTCCCCTTTTGGAATTCCTCTTCTTTAAATTTCGGAACGATAACGGCAAACTCCAAAGATAGTTCTGGAATTTTCTCGGATTTGATCAACAGATACACGTCCCTTCGGATCCCAGATACCGGGCAATATCATACGAAGTATTCGGGTGGAACTTTCAACAAGTGGATCCGGAACTTACAGTTCACATTGGAATTCGGACTTGGTTGGACCCACTATAGTTAAAGGGATTCCTGCGATATACTGAGCTACTGAACCCATCAATTCACGAGTCTGCTACCGGTACATTTCCACCTTTGTCATTTCAACACTTCCTACCAAGCATCATCCCTGGTCTATAGCAACTATACACGTACCTATCTTTTGGAAATTTTCAGATCAGCCCATCAGTCATGCTTGCAAAAGCCCAGTCACAACCTGCCTGTTTGGCAGATATTACCGAAGCCAGATTTCACCCAGACGCGGATCGCCTTCGTGCTGAACTAAACAAATATATTTTGGATAATTGGCCTTTTCCTAACGAGAAGGCAAGACAGAAGTTTGTAAAGCAGGATATTACAGGATGTACCTACCACTTATACCCCGAGATTCCATCTGAACGAGCTTTCTACGCTGGTATGATGATAGCAATGGGATTTTTAAACGATGGTAAGTACCAATAAGAAACAGTAAATTCGGGTAGCTAAGAACGAGCTTACTAAGTCAATCACAGACTGTCTGGATGATCTTTCTCTGGAAGAAGGTCGCGCCTACCTGGATCGATTACCATCCATCGTCCGTGGACAAACACTTCCAGACCGGAGTATACCTCGAGAATACATGTTCTACGATACATTCGAAGGCATGCGTGCAACCAATGAAAAGCTCGCCAATCAAGTAGTAGAAGCCTACATCGAGTTCTGGTGCGCCCAAGTAAACTCAACGCGTCTATCAAACTTGGGATTAAAATCCTACCTTGAGTTGAGAAGAAGTGACGTTGGCAGCAAGTATGTGTTTCCCCCCCTAAATCAGATAAGCCAGGATGGGCAGCATGTGACTTTCCTGAATTTGAGATTAATGTAGAAAAACAGCTACGCAAACAGCACCATGGCATTCGGTCTGAACATCGATCTCACGCCCACAGAACTCTCCAGAATCACCGAGATCGAGAAGCTACAAGCCTACCACCTGCTCGTAGTAAACGACTATTACTCCTTCGAAAAGGAACTCCTCGACTCGCAAACCAAGCATGAAGAAGGCGCAAAACTATTCAACGTCGTTGCAGTTCTCGCGAATGAAATCGACGTCAGCTATGCCTCGTCAAAAGCCATCATCGACGTCATGCTGAGAAAGTGGGAAGAGGAATGCAGGGTGATGGTTAAGGCCATTGAGAATAGAGGAGAATGTACCGAGGCCATGGCGAAGTATCTGAGAGGGAAGGAGTTGATGAATCTGGGGAATGTGGTATGGAGTGCGACTACGAGGAGGTATGTTGGCTTTGAGAAGCTGCTTTGACAGACAGGAGTATTCTTTTGAAATGGTGAACATAAAGGTTCTTATTAATCATATGAGCGATTTTTGGCGTTGGTGGTTTACATCTAGAGAATGAACCCGCAAATGTAAGAAGGGATTTAGGATACTAGAGGTGCTTCGAGCAATGGGCAGACGAGGAGGCCCGATGGCTATCTATTGGCAGTGGAAACTAGGGCGAGCTGGTATGGTTCCTGAGGCTGACAGGAGTATGGATGCGAGCAATAGAGTCCAGCAACGGGGTCCCTACCTACTTAGCCGCAAACTGTACCTCGAAGAAAGAAAGATAAGGGCAAGAAATTTGGACGGATTCACGAATTCCTTTTGAAGGTTGTAGGTTCTTGGTTTTGGCCACCGTCAAATCCGTCACAAGCACAAGCGAGAAGTGGAGCATGTGTTGGGGGCGAGAGTGGCCATTTTCAAAGGGTAATATTGAGGCAAGATGAAATCTATGCGCTTTGGACGGCATTTGTATCATATATATTTCCAGGGATAGCCTAGGTATAGCCTACTACTGCTTCTAGCCCCCGTGGATAAATTGTTATAAACGATTCCGCGAGCTTTCCATTGGTTCAAACAATAATCTTAAGTGACCTCGACTAATGCTCAGCAAATACAACAGCAGCATAATACTCTCTTTTCATGGCCTGTTTGGATCGAGTAATTTTTGCCGACTATTTAGTGATTGTTTTTGCGATTACTGTATACGAGTTATCGCTGAAATTATACAGTCCAAATGGGCCCTCAGAGTTAGCTTGTGACTAGAACCTGTATCCAGATCAGGTTGAATCTGCATTTTGATTTCAACCTTCATGAAGAACGACCTGCAAGGAGGTCTTCACACGGAAAAGGGAAAGAGAGGACAACCTCTGCTATAAGAGAGGCGGACATTACTCTGTATACACCTGAGTTATAAAAATATTATCCTAAAGACCTTATACAACTAAATCAATTATACGAATAATTTAGAATAATTGTTAATTTTTACTCCTAATCAAGCTAGGTAAGATAGGACAATTAATCTACTTGTGCCAGACTTTTGGCATAATAACTTTATAAGAGCGTGTACAGAGCAATGCAAGCCTCTGTAACAGCGTCTCCCTAGTCGCTCTAATGTTGCCCGAACATCACCCTTCAATACCGGTAGAAACTGGTATGTTTTAGGCACCAGTCTACTTTATGAATCGATTAATCTCAATAACAACCTGGAGGCCGGAAAAGTAGTTCCTATCCCTTACGCTGTAATTTTTCACTTACCGGTAGGCGGATCGCTTAGCTTGGTATAGCTAGTAGTATCCCGCCAGTTTGATTGGCGAGAGCACTAAGACTAAACCCTGTTCAGCGTTCTACCTAACGATAGTGAAAATTTACAGAGTAAGGGATAATTTATTTTCTCTGGGTGGCAGTAGCTCGGGGTATTGTTTAAATAATTAGCTGGCACAATTATGAGTTTGTTGGGAAACGAAATAAGCGGGCGGCTCTTAACGTTTATCTTCTGGCCCTACATCTCCCAACTAAGTGAGAAAGAGATCTATAACAGGCCGAGCACGTAAAGTGTGTTCTTTTGATATAAATGAAGCTACCTCAAAGCATTCTGCTGAGATTCCTTAGGCCAGCCGCAGGCTCGAAACGCCAAATGAAATGGAGATAGAATAGCAAAAGAATACCCAAAGAACGCCTGTCTAGACGGGACAGTTGTTGATATATCTATAGCGCAAGAAGCTCAGTACCACGCGATAGTGATAGAGATTTCCAAGTGGCATTTAGTAAATGACAACACGACACATATCCCGTCACACATGAATAGAATCGCAGGATAGATATGAATGGCGGCTTGGGGTTGATGATTTACAGGCGTCTCGACGTCAAATTCGTGTTTAGTTTATTTACCGTGGTGTTCCTAGAACCAATTTCGTTTTATTGTTCTCTGGGAGGGAGAAGGCGAGAGCCCACAAACAATTTGTCTCGATTGAGGGGATGTAGATTAGTTGGAGTCATGAATGCAAGTTTGAACCTGCTGTGTTGGGTCAGGAAACTGCCGTCAACCTAAAAATTACTTCCTTGAGGCTGCCCAGGTGGACGAGCCTGGCGTCTTATCATTATTTTATGAACGTTTCGTACACTTTACCTTCGTTATAAGAAATCAACACGCTTTGGTGTCACTTCAAGCGTGACAGACAATGCTAATTGAGTGTGAACCCATTGCTTCAATTCTGCGATGCCGAATGACGACTCGTTCTGAGACGAACGTTAGATAGTATCCAATTCATACTGCCAAAAGAGCTCACCTGTATTGCAAGATCATACGCGCCGATAGGCTTCCCATAAGCAGATCGGCTTACAATTTTCCTCCACGGTATATTATCCATCATGCTTTGGCTTCGCAAATATCAGTCAACTCCCATATGCTTCTAATTCCTGAGCCTCGTCACACTATTCCGCCATTTCGTCTCTGCCAGCTGGACTACGGCTCCGACTTCTCGCTCTTCCCTTCGCAGGCGCTCGCCCTCCCTTGGCCTTTCCTGGCGGTGGTCGTACAAAGGCAAAGTCTACCTCGATTGTCTGGTCAAGTAGCTTGGTTCCATTTGCTCCGTCAATCGCAGCGCGTGCTTCATCGAGTGTTGGGTATTCAATGAGTGCGTAGCCCTGTTAATTGAGCAACATATTAGCAGCGTTCTCCCAGGACTTCTACGGATAAGCTTCTCCCACCTTGACATAACCAGTTCGGCGGTCCAGGTTCAGGTGCAGATTCTTGATTTCTCCAAAGTCGGCAAACAGATCATTCAGGTCCTCCTCGCTTGCTTCTTCGTGGACATTGGTGACAATGATAATCCAGCCTTCGATGGAGCGGACGGCGGTCGCGCCTGTCTGGGTAGCCATGGATGCATTTTTGGGGTTGTTTTGGACGGGGGATACGGGCGCGTCAACGTCAACATCTACTTCCATTTCGACGTCAGCCATGATGAAGGTTGGGTTGAAAGATTCGCGGCGAGAGGGAAGGTGGTTTTCGTGTGGTGTTGTAGACTTTGAGTTGGGTTGCTGTACTATGCTCGACTTCTCGACATGATGTGTGGTTGAATTTGCCCGAACTTCAGCCGAGGTCCCACTCACTACAGAATCGTCTTTCACCACCACATTAGTATAATAAGAGGGTAGAAAGGGGCTAATTATTGCTCTTGGTAATCGCTATTTCTCCGTTAAAGTCGTTCGTGCACTTTCAAAGGATTTGATACTCACATTTAATTGGCTTTGAATTGACTAGTCCTCATCTTGCTATCTCACAATAAAAACCTATGAAATGTTTTCCCGCTAAAGTTCTCTAGGCCACCATGTTTTTACATTAAGTATCCCAATTAGCGTTATTTTCATGGTTCAAGATTCTGACTGAGCAAAGGTTTGGCATAAGCGAGCATGGGCCTACCCAAGTATAGGCGGAAGTTCGCAACGAAGGCCGCAATTCTTTTGATGTCAATTCCTGAATGAGGAGAATCGAAAGTAAGTAGTACGAAGAGACCAGGGATATACAATAACAATTTATACAACTTATAAAAAACTAGAATGTGAAGAAGATAATGGCTTTGGTTGTAGAACCACTCCTCTTTTGGATCAAGCCTTGGCGATAACATCACCTACACATCATGGAACCAAATGATACAATTCATGGTTTATCATAACACTAAAGATATCTTGTGTACAGAATCATCGAATGCATTAAGCTTCGTTTTCCTCCAACTGAGGTAGCCTGAGTTCCCCCCAAGTCTTGAGACGTCATATTAAGCGACACAGAACAACCAACTTACGGAAAACACAGCCTTTAGCTACTTGACTGGAAAGAACGCAAGTCTTCGATAAGTATACAATGCTCGTGATATAAAAGACAGCGCGCCCAAAGCCGAGGGTTTAGACTTCTTGGATACGATCGTAAATTCCCCATCCTCCATCATGTATGACACTCAGCCATATTAAAGAACCATGAATATAGCAGGTGAACCTTAACCACCCCACCACCCCCCGGTAAGCCATGGTCAGATACCTGGTCGTCACTCTGTACACGTCATATCAAATGTCATTATACTAGACTTCTAGTACAAGTAAATTTGATATCTTGTTATTCCTAGGCTACTATAGAGTAACGGTTAATAATTATTCTAACCCCTTTATATAATTATTTGCGTTATATAAAGTTTTTAGGATAATATTGTTCTAAGAGAGGTGTATATAGAGTAACGACCATGTCTCTTGATGTTTCTTCTGTTTTTGATAAATTGAGATTTTGTACTCCAAGTTGTACCAGACCATGTTATCGTCCTTCAAGCTCAGGATCATTGCACAGATTTCGTCAAGGTTAATACTCGATGCTTTATATACAATGATTTACCAATTGCAAGCTCTATTCTATAATTTCCGTTGATCTCGACCTCAAATATTTATTTCATCCGAACAACATTAGTTGCTCGTTTGGGTCAATTCCCAGCGATAATCATTCCTCTCCTTTCTTTAATTGTTCGTTTTCTGAAACATTGAACGGGTAGATTCCAGTGCCGGATGTTCCCTTAACAAAATTAATTAGCCCAGACTTCTCCATCCTTCGTAACATCTTTGATTTCACTGAACAAGTTCCACCATTTTTTATACCGTATTCTCAAACAATCCCGTGATAAATGCTACCGACACACATAAGAAACCATAGTTTATAGCAAGAACTTTAAGAACACGCAATTACTACTCTATATTAATAATCTTCTAAAAAAGAATAATAATAAAATTGTTATGTTTTTAGGTCCTACTCTTAGGTACTGTAAACATCGTGGTTTCGCAATAAATGAGTACCCTTGTGATTTCTCATAGAGGTTGCATTAGCAAATCTATAGCCTAAAACTCTCCTCATGTCCTTCACTTGCACCCTAGCCCCGGGACTAGGCTGTAAGGCAGGTAAGTATCCGGCAGGTCGTCACCCGCCATCCACCACCTATTGCCACAAACCCGACTTACCCGTCCTGCGAGTTGAGTGAAGGCCATTCTCTTTACGCTCACCTGATCCGAGCGCCCGGTCAACAGCCTACCAACACCGTTGAAGTGCTGCGACCACCAGAGCTTCACTCTATGAAGGTCCTCGGAAACAAGGCGGGCTGTTTCTGTTATCGCGCAAGGCTACAACAGCCTTGAACGATCCATACTTGGCTTGATCTACAAATTTCCGCTCGATTATTCTATCAGGTAATAGAGAATTAGATAATGGTTAAAATATCAGTTAAATGATGTACTAGTTAAGGCTAATACTCCGATATAACTTCTGGTATAACATCGTAGTAAACATTGTGCGGCTTGACCGCTATACCAGAAACCAAATCTTTTTTGTTGTAGTAAGCTAACTTATTTGAAACTATATTTGAGATAATAACTCAAGCGAAGATAGGCCGAAATCAAAAGCAATTCGCTACTACTATCAAGGTTCCACTCCGTAATGTGCTTTTATAATATATATAGGCACATATAAAAGTAGAACATAGGCACATCTAAAGGGTAAGTAGGAATGGAACTTGGCGTCATTTTGAATTAGAAAATATGTTACAGATTTGAGCAAATTAATATTAATACGTAGACCACTATAAAAACTCGAAAACCAAGAATAACATTCGCCGATGTTAGGGGAAGGGCAACCTAAAAATGAGCAGCACCACAATTTGCCGAACATACATTAAAGATATCTAGATAGACTTAGTTACATGGTACATATTACCTCCCCAGAAAACTGTTACTGTCAAAGGGCTTCTTATAAAGGCAAGCTTAATCACGGAGATTTGTGGTGAAATCTGATGAAGGCTAAGCGAGGGTGTCCTGCGATGTTGTTTAACTCTGAAATGCATACAACGAAACAGATACGCGGAGGGATGTAATGCGACTACGCGATAATTAGGCAGGAAAAGCCTGAAATTGACGGGGGTGCCCCAAGGAGCTCAGAGAGACTGCAATGGGCATAGTAACTTAAAACGCTAGTTTCGATGGGGCGAGGCACTCCAGCTGACATTAATAGCACTGCTGTAAGTTGCTAGTAAAATCTCTTGTCGTCATCAAAGCTAAAAGACATGTAGTCCGAGAATGCTCAGGAAACCGTGGATTCTTCGAAACCTGCTTCTGCGAACACTTTCCCAACTGATACTGAGAACGAAGAGCACATCAATACGTTTGTCAAGGAGTCTATGGATGCTTCACTGATTGTTGCCACCAGCGGTAATATCGAGATGACCAGCAGTAAGGCGGTTTATATAGAGAAAGTTGGAAATTAAGAAAATTTTCGATTTATTTAAATTATATTAGAGATAATAATCTGTAGAGATTTTTATACCTATAAATAGTTGTAGAATATTATAATTCCTACTTTTAGAATATCTATATACTATATATTAGTTCTTTAAACGACTATAGCGATCAATAATTACCTGTAAGAGATAGTATAATTATAGGATAGCTAGTTTTTTAGTAAACCTACTTATTTCTCTCTATATAATTAAAGTAACCTCTACCTATATCTCTTACCTAAACTTGAACTTTATTATGAAAGGTTACCTCTCTAGTAGCTATACTAACCACTACTACGGTTGTGACGGTTCTAACCGTCACCACCATTCGGATCACGTGGTCTCGCTTAGCGACCCACACCAAGTATTTAGATCGAAGCTCTCTCGAGCTCTCCTCTTCTCCTCAGCTTAGAATCTTTGTTTAATTGACAGTTCTACGATTCCACAACCTACACCGTGGGCCTTGCGTACGTGTCGTCACAACGGTAGTAAGGGTTAACGCTATTCTTTCCGACCCTACCTAAATTATCGTAAGAGGAAGCGTAGTAAGTGTTAAGGACAAAACAGGAGACTATTAGAATGAGCTGTAAAAAGTATATACTTTAAAAGTAGCTAGCTGTGACGGTTATGGTCACGAGGGCTGGATGTCACATGCTCGCTTAGCGAGGCGCTAGCGCGCACGACCTGTATTTAGTTCCCAGCTCTCTTGAGCTCTCCTTCTTTCCTCGTCTTTTGTCCTAAGAATAGAGTGTTAATTGTTCTGAGTTCTACCTGAAGCACGTCTGTCACACTAGCTAAGGTAAAGTAGTACCCTAATATAAGAGCTCTTCTATACTATAGAACCTTCCTATCTAAGACTAGCGTGACTTATATAAGACTAGCCCTGACTGTTCTGGAACTATATAGCGTATAGGCTATCTCGCCTAATATAGGAGTGATATACTAAGTAAATAAAGGGGTAAACTTTAGTACGTTCAATAATAATTGCCCCCGAAAAAGAAAAAGATAATATCCTAGCGTTATTAAGTATAGACTCTAAAGAGTACTAAAGATAGCTAGAATATATCTACTAATTATAATAAAAGTCCGGACCTATTATCTATAAAAATAAAGAACCTAGTTCCTTCTTTTAGGACCTAAATGTAACGAATACTCAAACTGGCTAACTAAACTTGGCTGGGTGTTCGCTGGTTGGTATGCTATGATAAGAAGAAGACTATCGGGTTGTTCACTTGGAAGTGAACTCGTTACTTGTATCAAAGATGTCAAACTAATATGATAAGATTGATAACTAAGTTGAGCACGAAGCTCCTATCTAATGGCAGACGTGCCAGTCTTATATAGAACCTTCGTTCTCTGTCGATCATCGCAGAGCGACTCGATCGCCTGTCGCTCAGAGCGACAGTCGGTTCGACCGACACCAACAATGGTCGCTCGGTCACGTGACTACAATACAATGAAATCCATGGATCGCTTAGCTACCCTAAACGATCCCTATTTGCTATAAGAGATACGATAGTGCTTAACCTGTCAGGGCGCCGCCTGGTCTTTACTCGTCACATGCTCACACGTGGTTCGTGACACTAAATATATAAAGACTATTAAAAAGTAACGTAATCTATTCTAAATCTAATATAAATCTAATATATCTATTCTAAATAAAAGAAAAGTTATCTTATTACGCTTATTATAGAATAATCTTATAAGTAGTAGCCTTAAAATCCTAAATAACCTCTAAAGTATTACTAAGTGTCACGAATCACGTGTTCACGTGATAAGAGAAGACCAGGCGGCGTCCTGAAAGGTCAAGCACTATCAGTACTCTTATAGCAAATAGGGACGCTTGGGCTAGCTAAGCGATCCAGGGATTTCATTCGGTTAATATCACGTGACAGGGTCACATGATCGTTGGAGCTTGCAGGAGCTTGCGTTGGAGCTTGAGGATCTTGGGCTCCCCGTAGGCTCCACGAGAACGAAGGTTCTATATAAGACTGGCACTTCTGCC